>JACEII010000125.1:667209-692102 GCA_014332785.1 Antheraea mylitta | reverse complement strand
AAAATTCCAAAGGATATTACCGATTTGCCTGATTGTGAATTTAAGCGCCATGTCAAGCGGGTTTTAGTCTCAAAAGGCTATTATAGAGTGGATCAGTATGTGAACGATAGTGATGTCTGGAATTGACTAATCTCTGTGCATCCATTAAAAGTTTCTGTCATGTATGTAATATAGTCTAAATATTATATATATTAAAAAGATAAACCAGAATGAGTTTCTTGCCGGTTCTTCTCGATGACTGGGTTGTTTCCGAACCGGTGGTAGTTTTTGACGTTCATAAGTACCTTATTAGGGCTTAAACTGAATAAAGTATTTTTGATTTTGACAAGTAGTATCTAATATAAAAAAAACTGTTAACAGCAAATTCGGAGTTTTTGGCAAAATACCGCCAAAAAGTGTTTTTCGCGGGATCTTGAAATGTAGTGAATTCTATGTTTTATTCATAATCTTGTGTTATTTGACTCTATATTTTGTAATATTGATAGTGTTTTACGTGATATAGTTTGGTTATTGTGTACAAGCGAAGTGGATGGGAAATAATACCACGGAGCATGGATTCTGACTTGACGCAAAAACCCCCTGAAAAATTCTAACACGACGGCCACCATTTTGTCAGAACACTGTTCGCAAGAAACTTGTAATATCATTACTTATTCTATAATGGTAGTAATAATAGACTAGAAGATTGGTTGCCACGAATAAAATATGCTTCTATGTCTTATCTACTCAACCGATTATCGTTAAATTTTGCGTACAAGAGTACAGAAAAGTACATAGGGTACATTTCTTCCACAAAAAAGTACTGTTCCCAAAGGACCGTTCAAATTTGTATTAACGCGAGCAAAGCCGCAGAAGGAAATTAGTATTTTGGTTAGAAATAATCTTAAAATGACGTACTGAAAACTCCTTGGTGGTTTATGTTTATCTCGCAAGGATAACTTACGATAAATTTTTTTGGCACTAATCGTCCAAATTATGACTATTATTGTCGAGTTTTTTTTATATTGCTTACGTACTAGTAACATATACATCAATTTTATAATGCCTACCTTAATTCTACACTGTTACGTATCATTTTGTCATCGTATCATACATGTTGATTTGTGTATGTATATGAGTATATTTATATTATTATTTATTTATTTTTATTTGTCTGTATATTTTACCTATATATATATTATATTGTTCTTGTCGGAGAAAATGCTGCAGAGGTCCAGAGCAGGCTGAAAAAATGGCGAGAAAAATTGGAGAATGTTGGTTTGAAAACTAGTAGAACAAAAACTAAACATTTGTTTTGCGATTTCGGTGGTAGTTTTTCTCCTATAGCCTTAAATGGTGTATCCTTACCAGCCTGCTCCGATTTTCGGTATCTCGGTTCATTGATACAAAAGGACGGTGGCATTGATAAGGATGCGAAGAATAGGATAAATGTAGGATGGATGAAATGGCGAAATGTGACTGGGGTAGCTTGTGATCCACGAATGCCTTTGAAACTCAAGGGGAAGGATTATAAAACTATGATAAGACTGGTCTTGCTGTATGCATCTGTGTGCTGGGTTACGAAAGAGACGGATGAGAGAAAATTACATGCGGCAGAGATACGAATGTTAAGGTGGATGTGTGGTGTAACTAGAATAGATAAGATTAAGAATGATTATATTAGAGGCAGTTTGCGTATAGCACCAGTGACAAAGAAGTTGAGGAGTAATCGGTTAGCATGGTATGGGAATGTCATGAGGAGAGATGAAAACCATGTAACTAGAAAAGTGTTGAGTATGATAGTGGACGGATATATGAGTAGAGGAAGACCGAAAAAGGTGTGGATGGATTGTGTGAAAAACGATATGTCCGTAAAAGGTGTGAATACTGAGATGACATATGACAGGAGAGAATGGAAAAAAGAAAACATGTTGTGCCGACCCTACTTAAGTGGGATAAGGGTAATGATGATGATAATTTGACCTCTATACATATGCACTTACAAAACTATTTGCTTGATAACAACACTGCTGGTTAGCTGGAAGAAAATGCTTTATAAAATTAAGATCGCCAGTATACAAAAAAAAAAGTGCAATAAAGTATTCAGTCATTGGTCGCGGTTAATTAAGCTTTCACACGAATCTTATCCTATCTTCGATACATTGCCATTATCGAGTAAGTAATTATATTAAAAGTGTATTGCGATTATTTCTATATTCTAACGAGATGGTAGTTCTCGTGTTAGAAATTTCTAGGATTAGGGTTATCTTGTGGCATCTCAGAATTCATGCTCCGTGGTATTATTTCCCTTCAACGTCACTTATGCACAATAACCGAAATATATCACGTAAAACACCGCGAATATTACAAAATATATTTTTTTTTATATCATAGGAGGCAAACGAACAGATGGGTCACCTGATTTTAGGTGATCACCACCGTCCATAGACACTTGCAACACCAGGGGAGTCACAAGTGCGTTGCCAGCCTGTGTTTGGGAGGGTGGGCGGTACAGGAAGGGAAAAGGGAAGGTAGGTGGGTCTCCGGCTCTCTCAATGACCGAACGAAACGCAACAATGCAAGCACTGTTACTTCACGTCGGTTTTCTGTGAGAGGGTGGTGCTTCCCCGGACGAGCCGACCCATTCGTGCTGAAAACAATAATAGCTTCAGCTTGGCTCTACCACTCTATAGAAACAAATAACATAAGATTATGAATAAAATATAAAATCCACTACATGACAGACTAAGACGAGAAATATACAATATGGAATTGTAAATATGTGTATGTCTTGCGAATAGTTAAAAACCGACTTAAGAATTCGGTATCTTAACCCTACTCTCTCAATATATACTTGATAATTTAATGTATCTCCGCAAGAATCTTGAAAAACTGAATTTCGTAAATAACCTGCATTATCCAAACAAAAACTGTGATAAACTGGTTGTCCCATTTTTCAGACTCAGTAAAAACAATAATAGTTTTTAGCGAATAGTGTAACGTTTTACAACATAATCCCAAAATATATTACCACTCTAGATCTACTACTCTTTACCTATATTAATATAATAAAGAGGTAAGGTTTCTTACGTTGCACCCGATTAGGCCTCCTACGGCAGCGGCTCAAGCGTAGGTTCGATCCCTCGGTAGGGAGCCCTTGAGTGCGTTGCTTGCGCGATACGGTGACACACAAATATACATCACCGCTACAACACTACACGATCACCCCCACACACGTGCACGCCTACACGCTTACACATGAAAGTGGAAGGGTTTACTTTTTTTGCCTTAAATATATGGAGGAGTTGTTGAGGCGTGTATGCTTGGTACACATATACGTTTCAACAACTCATACATATATGAATAGTTAGCTAGGTTAGTTAAGATAGGTCGCGATTTTGCATGCAACAGGCAACAGCCAAGCCTAGGTGTGTCGGGCACCCTTGAGCTGGTTGCCAAAATAAAATCGGCTGAGTGCCTTAAGCGCTCGCCTTAATAGTTCGGTGAAGCTGTTAAGACCTTGCTGGGTCAGTAATCCGGTGAAGCTGTAAAGACCTTGCCAGGTCAATAGCGTAGTCAGTTCGAGAAAAAAAAAAACCTTGCTGGGTCAATAGCGTAGTCATTTCGGAAAAAAAAAAACAGCCATAAAGAATGGAAATGCAAGCGCTATAAAAACAATAACGTCAATAAACCAGAATAATTAAATTAAATAAATAATAATTGATAATTAAACAGTTAATATTTAATAAATGATTAAAAAAAACAAAAAAATATGCTCACGGATACGATTTTTTACGTATACACTACACGTAAGCAAAAAAAGGTGCGGACCAAGAGGCTGCAGAATAGAATAACAAAAAATAAAACTCTTGCACGGCATCAATTTCTACATCGTTCAACTAATCGCTATAAATATTATAACCTTTTTTCTATTACTCAACCAACAAATTCAACAAACCCAACTCAACAAAATTATAATACTAAAAAATAATATAAACACGTGCACAGATAATGAATTATGAGAATAAATTGAAGCGAACCAAAGAGACCTTAAATAATAAACTTCGTTCATATATATAGCAAGCGATATATGAGTACGGTGCTTACATAGAAAAAATTCGTAAGATTTACAATAATTTTTGTGTGTTATAATGTCTCGGCATGTTATTATTTCCACGCAGCAAACTGGTTTGCCTGTACGGGTCCTGGACAGTGTTTCTCAAAGACCGAATTAATTTTCTTAAATGTTGTATTTGATATTTTGTATCAACCAATCGTCCCATAAATTATTAATAATTACTGCGATTATCGAGTAGGTGATATTATAATAATATTACAAGCACCTTGTAATCATTTTAATTATCTAACGAGATGGTGACCGTCTTGTTACAACTTATTAGTTTTTAGGGCAAATCAGAATCCGTGCGTCATGGTATTATTTACTGTCCACTTCATTTGTGCATAATAACCGAATTATATTAGTAAAACACTCCAATATATAGAGCCAAATAACACAAGTTAAGGAATAAATTATAAAGTTCACAACAAGATATTCCAAGTTCCCGCCAAAGATTCTTAAATCATTTTACTTAGTCATGTTTCTTAGGCGACATTCTATTATTATTATTATTATACATTAGGCTTTATTTTCTTTTTTTTTTCAAAATGAAAACGATGTTCACCTGGAAAGGTCTTTACGGCTTCACCGAACTATTGAGGCGAGCGCTAAAGGCACTTAGCCGATTTGGGATGTTTTGTCGACCAACTCAAGGGTGCACGGCACATCTCGTCTTGGGCTGTCGCCTGTTTTGTGCAAAAATGGCGACCTATCCGAGCTAACCTAAGCTAAGCTATATATATATATATATATATTGTAGGTGGTAGAGCCCCGCTGAAGCTATTTTTGGTTTCAACATGAATGGGTCGGCTTCTCCGGGGTAGTACCACCCCTCTCACAGATAACCGACGTGAAATAACAGTGCTTGCATTGTTGTGTTTCGTTCGGTCAGTGAGAGAGCCGGAGGCCCACGTCCCTTCCTCTTTCCTCTTTCCCTTTCCTTCTCCTCCCCCTTCTCCCATATACAGGCTGGCAACGCACTTGCGACGTCCCTGATGTCACCAGTGTCTATGGACGGTGGTGATATATATAAACACAACAATGTAAGCATAGTTATTTCACGTCGGTTTTCTGTGAGAGGGGTGATACTACCCCGGTCGAGCCGACCTATTCATGCTGAAACCAGTAATAGCTTCAGCGTGGCTCTACCACCTATCGACTATCTATATATTAATACGTGAAGCAAAAAAATTGTACCCCTTTTTAACCTACTTCCCGTTAACGGGTGAACTTGGAATTTGGCATAGTTCAAGTTTATATGGCGGAGAAGTGCAGAAAGCTTATTATTTTATATAAAATGCATTAGAAGTACATTAAATTAATTAAAGTATGCACTACTCACACTACTACTCGAATTTTACACAACATATACACACATGTAAATAAAAAAGACATTTTGACAGCAGTCAATAAATACAAATTTCAAAAAAGGTTGTGAAGGAAGGAGGTTCTATGCTCGACTATATGTATTTTTTAACTCTTACGTTCTAATTACCATTTTTCATCCTACATTCAACAATGATATTATAAAAAATAACTATTATTGTAATGTCTATTATTTTTATGGTAAACTCACTTTAAATGATGAATTAATAAAAAATGAGCCAAATAATACTTTGTATTATCAAAATAAGGATTTTGTTCATAAAAATAATCCATGACTTAGACCTCCGCGGTTACAATGTTGCAATTCAACCTCATGTATCAACAAAAAAGAATTTATTTTCAAAAGCTAATGGTAGTATTAAAAACATCTTTGTCTTGGATTCACCATTTAATTGTACTGCACATCCATTATTTTTCCACACGATGATACTGGGCATATCACTATTTCTCATAATGAACAGACTACATTTAATTCAATATCACCCAGAAATAACAACACACCCATGTTGTCATATAAAATGAATTGAAAATTGTGTCATGGGTTGCGATAAATTTCTTTATTTTCGTAAAGTTATGTTTGCATAAAATTTGAGAGCTTAACCACGTGATTTTTATTTCAAATTTATAATTAATTTTCGTTTTCATTTACACATAATCTTTTTTAAGTGTTTATATAATTAAAGATCATGGCAAATAACTGAGTAGCCATGATGAAATCCTTTGATTATAGAAGTATACCCTTTGACAAAATAAGTCTAATAAAGCTCAAACTTCAAAAAATCAATTAACTATGGTCGAATGTCGACCACTGGGCGCCCACTAGTATGAGTTATTGTAACAAGCATGCGTGCCTCAACAATGTATGTATTTTGTGTCGGAAAAATTCCTCTGAACTATATAGGATAGGATAGGGAAAAATAAGGGTAGAACTCTTTGTCGTTTATTTCTCTGAAAAAGAAAACGAGCGTATAAGCGTGTAGGCGCTCACATGTATATAGGTGATGTGTGTGATGTTGTAGCAGTGATGTAAGGTTTTGTGTCACTGTATCGCGTAAGCAGCGTACTCAAAGACGCCACGCCGAGAGAACGGACCTAGGCTTGAGCCGCTGGCGAGGGGCCTAATCTGGTGTGCGGGAGCCAAATTTATCCCCAGATCACGGCGGCGTAATCTGGGGTTACGCGGACGTGGGCGTGAACACGCTTTGTTTGGAGAGACAGGCTGGTACTGATCGTTTCCTGACGTGATTGAATCAGGAGGGTCGGTAAAAATGTGTCGCGGTCGTCTTCTATACTGCACAGCGTTGGGTACGGGGTCATAGTTCGCGGCGGATACCACTAAAGGGCTGGGATGATTCGTGGCTTTTTCGAAATAACTACGTGTGAGTGATTTTATATACGGCCAGACAGAAGACATCTCCAGGTCCCTGTGGAGATCCTTATTCCGGACATATCATGGGGCACCGGTGATTTTACGTAGGGCTCGGTTCTGGAGAACCTGCAACTTATGAATACGATTTTGCGCGTGTGCAAAGACCGGCCAACTGTACATCATAATCGGTCGGAGAAAATAAACTGTTTATGAACAGTCTCTATGGTGTGTTACTTTCGCGCTCAACTTCAACTACAACTTAAAAATTCACTCACAAAGATTCCTTGTAACGTGTCAAAAAAATTATTTAAAAGCATAAAAAAAGCTTTTGCTGCATAGCATATAAAATATATGCAAATAGCATTTTGTTGTTATTCTTAAATTTAATAAATTTAACAAAGTGATAAATTAGGTCAATTATAAGACCATTAAAAGCTAACCTCGAACTGAACCATAATCTTAAACAAAGTCTTAAATTAATTTTTTTCTTCACCAAGAATTGCAACACTATTAAAGAATTTATAACTTTAAAAAAGCTTCAAATTGAATGCTTCACTATATTTTATTTTGGTATATAAAAGAAAATTCAGTAATATATACTGAAATATCTAAAAATGTTACTAACGGATGACGAATCTATTTTAGGCATTTGCTTTACGTTACCCAAAACAGAACGCACTGATGTAATCCATCAATGTCAATTAAGGGATACAATAATGTAAGTCTGTTTTTTACACTGTATTAGGCTTGCACCTGTATTTATTTCTCATATTTTTTTTTTAACTTTATTTTTGGCAATCAATCTTTCCGATTATTACTGCCATTATCACGTAGTCAATAATATCACAAGCTTCGTGTCATCATTCCAATATTAAGCATCGTGTGAATCCATATTCTAAGAAGATGGTGGATCCCTTGCTAGAACCTTCCAGGGAGTTTTTGTGACATCTCAGAATTTCATGCTCCGTGTTATTATTTTCCATTCACTTCACTTATGCATAATAAACTAACTATATTACGTAAAACACCACCCAGTTTACACAATATATAGTCGAATAACACAAGATTATGAATGAAATATAAAATCCACTACATGACAGACTGAAATCCCGCCAAAAACTGATTTCTCATATTATTGTTTGCAGTATTAAATAGTGTTGAAAAAATTCTCAGATGTGGCAACTTTCGTGCAGATCCATTAAATGTTGGCATAGTTTATTAATATCCAGATGTATTTGCATAACAATATACATTAAATTGGTTTGATTTTTATGAGAAACATTTTATAATACGTAGCATTAAATAATTTAATAATAGCAAAATACAATATAGTACAATAAAATCTTGTATATAGTATTTATTTATAAACTTTCGAATAAGTTTTAGAACCTTCACTCTGTAACAACTGCCCACGATCTATCTACAGGCAAAGAACATCGGCTTGAGCTTTTTAATGACAATTAATTTTAAATTTCAACTTTAATGTAAAGAAATAAGAATTAATTTTAAATAAAACCATATATGACTGTAGTCACACTCCTGCAATTTGTTTCTTTTAAAGAAAAATAGGTCTTATGTCTAACAATATACGGACGAAATTTACAGTATAACATAATAAAGTTCCAACATGGACGAAACTTTTTTGCTGCTACAGGTAAAAATATCTTAAAGTCAGTGAAAATGCGACGCGGCGGAGTTCGTACGCGTCACAGAACCTCTTCCGCGCCAACCATGAGTTTATCAAATTAAATGTTATCCATTTTGAATGAAATTCCTTTGAAAAAGCTTCGTTTTAGTGTGATATATTTTGTGAACGTGTAAAGTTTATATAAGTGAAATGTGTAAGAGACAATCGTATGGTATTTTTATAGTTTTATATACGAAAAGGATGCTAAGCGTTTAAAAACAGGATCTAGATTATATGGTAAGTTGAATAAGTTTTTTTAATGCTCCCTCGTACTTCAAAATCGAGTTTCGTTATTGTGTACGTAGGAATTACGTGTAAAATATACGGTTAGGGCCGGTAAAGAACAAAGGCCACGAGATAAACTAGTTTGGAAAGTAGGCGGTTAAACTTTGTAATTTGTTGCTTGTTAACCGTTGGGTTCGAGGACGTATGATGGACAGGATCATTGCCTGCTCTTTTTTTTTTGCAAAAAAAAAATTACACGACGCCGCCAACGGAGAAATTTGGTAGAAACCGTAAATTTACCACTTAACTTTTAAATATATTAATAGGTTCCTTTTTTGTTTTCTATATAAAAAAAATATATTATTACAGAAGAGTTTGAATGATTATTAGTTGATTAAGTCGATGAATGTGCAATTCTTGTATAATCTATGCATGTCGTTTAAAAGTCAGTTTCTGTGAGGCTGACTGAAGTCAAAACTACTGAACATATTGGCATAGGACTACTATGATTATTCGATGTGAAATTTTTCATAGATAGTTGTAATTTTTTTTGGATTTAATTAATCCTTTGGCTGCTTTTTAAGTTAAATTTTAATACTCAGAGCAGCGGGCGGGTTGTTCAGCTAGTTTTACATTAAAAACAAGCTTTTCTACGAATTGACATTCTCCGTTACGTGACTGTTACGGAGTTAAAAGATCAGATTGCCGGTTTTTGTTTATACTTGTCAATAAAAAACAAAAGTTAAGTTATTTTGTTCATCATTTGCGTTTTATTGTATCAACTAATTTACATTTTAATTGTGATTCTTAAACATACTTGGTTTCCATGTGATTATGGTATTGTTTTGTACTTTATTCAAGTTAAAACTTTGATACATTTTCAAAATCTTGGACTATATAGGTAAATTTTGCGTTTTTTATCACTTTCGTGGAATTCGCCGGTCACATGAACGAAGTTTGACTTAAACTAATATTCGATTGTGAGTCGAATAGTCTTAATTCTTTGTGCATTTATAAACGCTGTGGCTCTGTTTTGTTAAAGAGTGGTTTTGCTTTTTCATCAGCACGTACAACCTTTTTAACGGTTTTAAGCCACCTTTTTGTTATAGTTGATAGGTTTTAACGTTTGACCAGAATCTCAAGTAAACACGATAAGCTTAGAATGGAATTGGTTCTCATGTACAGCTGTCGGAAAACACCAATTGGTGTTTGTCAAGAGCTTTTAAACCGTATTTTATGCTTTTAATTATATATTATTTTAAACAATATTTATAATTATATTTGGGTAATGCAAACACGAAACTGCAAACGAGAACTAGTGCCGTTTTTATAATATGAAAATGCAAAGTCAATAGGTGCCTTTTTTTAGAAATATAATCGACTAGCCTCTTCCCGCGACTTCGTCCGCGTGGAATAGTTACTATGGGGCTAACGTTAACACGCAGCGGAAGCTCTCAAGAGGGAAAAGAACCCCGATTTTGAAACATTCTTCATTGGTGCTCCGCACCTATTGGTCTTAGCGTGATGATATAAAGCCTATAAACTCCCTCGATAAATGAGCTATATAACATTGAATTTTTCAAATCGAACCGTAGTTCCTGAGATTACGCTCTACAACGTCACAAACTTTACTTCTTTATAATATTTGTATAGATTAATAGATCATTTTTGGAATAAAAACGATTCTTTTTTTTTATAATTTGTGGCTCTTTTGTATTTCGTCGGTCATATTATGGTTAGGTAAGAAGCAAACAGTTGTCAAGGAATGTTGAAAGGGGCACAACTGTCAGCAAAACATAGATATATAGTAATAGTAGACAATTACTATGGTATTTCTCCCACAGTCATCATATGGAGAAGTGTTCGGTTACTTAGCGCTTACCATCTATTTGCTAGGGTAACCATGATTAAACTATGACAGAATCATTTATTAATGGAAATACTAAGGTCTGCATTATTTACTTGGAACAAACATTATGACAATTACATTATTTTGTATTAGCTGTTTTCGCGACTTCGTCCGCGTGAAACCGTATATATTTTAAAAAACAATGATTAATAAAGTATGTATGTATGAAGTCCATTTACTTATCTACTTTTCTCTTGTACTTAAATCGCGTCGTTATTAAAAGAACAGTAACTTTTGATAGACCGAACAATTTTGAATTAATTTTTTTTTTTAAATTATATAAAATTTAAATTAAACATTGTGGATTAGAAGCTAAAAATGGCTAATAAATAATGAAATCTCCATATGGGCTATATTGTCACCACAAACTCTAGTAAGAAATAAATATATGACTATATAAAAAATATGAACAAATAGCTGTTACTAATTAAGTATAATAATCTTGTTTTGCCAACACAATCCAACCAATCTACTATTAGCTTATTACTACCATTGTCGAGTACGTAATGATATTACAAGTTTCTTGCGATCATTTCTATGAAATAACAAATTGGTGGCCGTCTTGTTAGAACTTTCCAGGGAGTTTTTGTGGCAAGTCAGAATCCATGCTCCGTGGTATAATTTTTTATCCACTTCACTTGTGCAGTAACCAAACTATATTACGTAAAACAACAATAATACACATTACACAGCCAAATAACACAAGATTGTGAATAAAATATAAAGGTGACTACAGGAAATTCCAAGATTCCGCCAAAAACTTCTGCGCTAGAGTTAAAATAATGTCAGAAAAAGGTGTCGGTCGGTCGGACCGAGAGTGTGAAGGAAAAATTAATAAAAAAAAAACAGAAAAGGTTAGTGTTCAATAGAGTATTTACTTTTTATTTGAATTTATGTTCATGGCATAAATATATTCGTCATTCTTAAAGCAATACACATGCCCATTTAGTTATCTAAAGTCGTTAACAGTTCTCTCTATCAGACATTAATGTACATTAGGATTATCTTAATGCTAACTTTGCTTGTAGGTAATATTTCCAGACCTTTATAATAATTATGTCCAGATAACATTTTCAAAGTTCTTTTGGTGCATTTGGGAAAAATCACGAGAACGATTTTATGTAATACGCGCGCACATCTAATTCTAAAACATAACTTTTTTTTTTCTCGAACTGACTAAGCTATTGACCTAGCAAGGTCTTAACAGCTTCACCCGACTAGTTAGGCGAGCGCTAAAGGCACTCAACCGATTTATTTGACAACTAGCTCAAGGGCGCACGGCTCGACTTGGGTTGTGTAAAAAAAAGGGCTATTGCCTAATACGTGTAATTCGCGATATATATGAGGTAACCTAAGCTAACTGTTCATACATATATGAGTTGGCGAAACATATTATATATGTGTACCAAGCAACGTACCTCAACAACTTTTATATATATTTCGTATCAGATAATTTTCTAAACTATTTCAGTTCGATAAGGGAAAAAAATGAACCATTTGACTTTCATGTGTAAGCGTGTATGCGTGCACGTATGTGAAGATGATATGTGTAATGTTCTTGCAGTTTTGTAAGATTTTGTGGCACTGTATTACGCGAGCAGCGCACTCAAGGACTCCACGTCGAGGAAACGGACCTAGGCTTGAGCCGCTGCCGAGGGGGGCCTAATCTGGTGTGCGGGAGCGAAATTTTACCCCTAACATAACTCACAAAACATTAATTCAAAACATAACTTCAAAATATAATGATAATTCAAAGTAAACCTAACAAACAAAAGTAATTATATGTTGTCTATTGTCATTAAAACATTATAAAATAAAAAATACCCCGGTTTTTGGAGGAGGGTAAAAACTTTTTTGCTTTTCTACTTTTATCTCGTACTTAGGTCGCGTCGCCATTATAATTATGATAACTTTTGATAGACCGAACTGATTTTAATTAAACAAATACTAAATGTTACTCGAGGATATACCTAATGATTTTATCGGTAAGGCTTTAAGTTAAAAAGTACATACACGTTAGATTTACATTCTTACTAGAGGGCTCAGCGTATGTTGCCTCCCCCCACCCCCTGATAATAAAAAAGCCTATTATCCGATCGCACCGCCACCAACCGGGTCCAATTGTGAATCTAAACCATTCACGGATTCACTGGAACACGCACACAAAATTTCATCAAAATCGGTCCAGCCGTTTGGGAGAAGTTCAGTGACATACTCATGTACAGAAGATATTCATATATAAAGATTATATCTAAGGATATAATCAGAATACAGTGTCTTTGAAGCTCAGTTACACCAAAGCGGTCTAATTTATCAGCATACATTTTTTAGCAGATGGTTCTAGGGTACTTATTTTATAGGCGATAATCTCCGGCCGCCGTAATTAGGGCCTGGGGTCGATGGACACGGACTTGTCCGTCACCCCGATCAGTTAAACTGCACAGGCCTATGTGGTGGAGTTGCATTGTGCCGATGCGACTCCAACAGTTCGTCAGGGGTGGTCTATCAGCCACTCTCCTTGAGGAGGGCACAACACCTGTCAGAGGAACAGACATAGCTTCGATTAGACAGTCCCTGTTCCTCGATCAAAAGGTGTAAGAAGGTACCATGCGATGCGCGTATTTGTGTGAGTGTTCCGTTTTCGAGAGTTTGTACGTAGTTTCCGTACTGTGTCGCATATTTATACTGTGACTCGGGCATGTCCATCCTCTGCTCCTCCGTGGGATGGATATTCGTTAGGGATTTTCTCATAAAGAAAAAATAGGTTACTTTTTTTTGGGTCGATTGACTATTTGTCGTTTCTTTTGATGACCAACGAAGCGGGAATCAGCTTGTATAACCTATGAATATGGTTAATTAATAATTATGCAAGCTGATAGACCGAGCCGTATTATGTAGTCTAAATATTCGTCTCTTTACACCAATTAGACGCAAGACGGTCAATTGGCCGAAATATGTAGGCGTCCAATTTACTTGACCTCTTTATTAAAAGTAATATCTTACTATATAACTCTTTGTTCCATTTTAGTATACGTAGGCTGTATGAGAGCATGGTCTTCACTTGTTTGGTTATTGAAAAAATCTTTTGTTTTTCTTTTGGTAGGCAATGAATCATTATGTAACAGAGATGACAGAAAAGAGAGTGTTTGGCGGAATTTCCATTCATCATATATATGTTGTGTTATTTAGGTATCATATTTTTATTATAATTGGCTTTTAAGTACACACATCAAAAAAGTCTAAGCAACATGCGTGATATTACAAATTTTACCATTTATATTAATTAATTTCTAAAAGTGCGTAGGTAAGTAAACTTTTTTGTTATTAATGACATATTGGCTGGTTGTAAAAAAAAAAATTGATTATGTTTTGTTTTTTCATAAAATTCAAATGACTGCGAATTTGTTTGAATCTAAGTGCGTTTTAATTGCTACGTTTAGTCGTGATTTTATAATTTTCCCAACCATTTAAATAAAGTTAGCGACAAAATTGAATTGTTAGATATTCTTTACGTCATGAAGCGACGTCATTTGATGGCTGATGAAATGCAAAGAGCTGTAGGGATGTTACAAGCGGGAAGTAATCAATCTCAGGTATCTCGACATTTTGGCATTCATAGAAGTGTTATTTGTCGTCCTTGGTAGCGCTACAATAATACAGGAGAACCCGTTGAACAGCATCCAGGCCGTAAAAGGAGTACAACCACTCGGCAAGACCGGTACATACAACTGACTGCAAGACGCCAGCCGATGTTAACCGCTCGAGAGATAAGTCTGAGGCTACAAATTTTAAGTGATGTTGATGTAAATCCTTAAACTGTGCGAAATCGACTGCATGAGTACGGCCTACAAGCTCGACACCCAATCAGGTGCCCACCGATACGTCACGGAAATCGCGCTCGTCGATATGAATGGTGTAGAGTACGCATAACATGGACCCAGGAACAATGGGATAAAATTATATTTTCCGATGAGTCGCGATTCGGGTTTAAGCCTGATACAAGAAGGGTGCGAGTGTATCGTCGGCCCGGAAATACTGAAAGGCTCAGGTGCGTTCAGGAAGTTCATCCATACAGCGGCTCAATAGTTATGTTATGGGCGGGTATTATGAAGAACAGGCGAACTGAGCTCGTTTTTGTAAATGGAAACATGAATGCTGAAAATTTTCAGTGTAATTACATTGAGGATATTCTCAGACCTTATGTCTACCCATTTGCACAAAAACCTTTGGCTCCGATTTTAGGTTAATGCATGACAATGCGCGTTCACATACAGCTCGGCGAACCAGTGAATACTTTGCAACGGAGAACATCCGGGTATTGCCCTGGCCTGCACGATCGCCAGATCTCAACCCCATCGAGCACGCATGGGACATGCTCCAGAGACGTGTTTTGAAGGACTTGGACGGAGCGACAACAACCAAACAGTCTCATGTGCCTCATCTCAGTGACATAAACAGTCTTATTAATTCAATGAATAATCGTTGCCGACAAGTTCTGAATAGCAGCGGAGATCATACTTTGTATTAAATTGTTCTATTCTTTCACAATAAATACATTTTCTTAAGAAATTTCATTTTGTAAGAACAAAGTTTAGTTTCTTATGTATCTTAGTTTCTACAGTATATTCTAATATTGTTCATTTTTGTTATTAAAAGAACTTATAAAGACAACAACTGTTATTTTTACATCGTAGAACCCTAAAGATATTATTTTAAAAATAAAATAAAACGTTATAATGTGAAGAACCATCCTAAATTTAAATTAGTACTTACATGTTGCTTAGACTTTTTTAATGAGTTTAGATTATGTGGAAAAACGTAAATTGCTTCAAAACATTTAAGGAAATTGTTACAAAAAAAAATGAATATGATGTATTCAAATTCAAAATAAGTATTACGCAACATTTTGACCAATAAATGAAAACAAGTTTGATTCAATATTCTAAGACTGACAGTGGCGGATGCGTTCGCGACGCGGATTGATGAAATATAAGTAAAACGCGGCGAGGGAATCAGACTGAGAAATATATTTGTAAAATTATATTACATTTCGCACTCAACATAATGAAGTCTTCAATCATCCTTTACTGGACTTTCACTGACCTCTGGTACGGATGCGTGCGAATCGCTTTAATCTTGCTATTGTAGAAAATAAACTATCAACAATTATAAAGTCGTGGGAGAATGGACGCCAAGAATGTAAAGATTGTTTGCTTTTGTTAAATATGATTTCATATAATTATTTACTGTGGTGCGTAAAATACTAAATTTTATTAGGGCCACTACAACTCAAAAGGCGGTAAATTATTGAGGTTGTAAAAAAAAGATACTTAACAATCTATAAATAGAATAAGAATATATGTTGAATGAAGTGTCTATATAGCTATAAGCTATACTAATATATAAAGCTGAAGAGTTTGTTTGTTTGTTTGTTTGGTTGAACGCGCTAATCTCAAGAACTACCGGTCCGATTTGAAAATTTCGTTCAGTGTTAGATAGCTTATATCGAGGATGGCTATAGGTAACATATCATCAAGTTAACACTAATAGGAGCGGAGCACTAATGAAGAATGTTTCAAAATCGGGGTATTTTGAGAGCTTCCGCTGCTTGTAAGCGTCCGTATTGTAACGTCGTTGCCATGGTAACATTCTATCACAAATATTGTCAGGGATTATTTTGTGTTCCTATTTAAAAAGTTTATTCTAGCTTTGTTTCCAATTTTTGATTATAAGTGGTACGTTTCTATCGCAAACATTTCCAAAGTCTTTTGTTTTTTCGAACTATTTACGCTATTGACCTAGCAAGGTCTTAACAGCTTCACCGGACTACTCAGGCTAGCGCTTAGGCACTCAGTCGATTTTATTTGGGCAACTAACTCAAGGGTGCACGGCACCTCGGCTTGGGCTGTTGCCAAGATACGTGCAATGCGTGACCTATCTGAGCTAAGCTAATCTACATATTCATACTTATATAAGTTATTGAAACATATATGTGTACCAAGCATATATACCTCAACAACTCTTATATGTATTTTGTGTCGGATAATTTTGCTAAACTATTTCAGTTCGATAAGGGAACAAATAAGACTCTTCTACTTTCATGTGTAGGCATGTCTGCGTGGAAGTATGTGGGGGTGATATGTGGAATGTTGTTGTAGTGTTGTGTGTGTGTTGTAAAATTTTTTGTCACTGTATCGCTGAGCAGCACACTCAAGAGCTCCCCGCCGAGGGATCGGACCTAGGCTTGAGCCGCTGCCGAGGGGGCCTAGTCTGGTGGTTTATTTTTTGTTGGAAGATTAACGTTGACATTGAAATGATTGCACTACACTCCTAATACTATAAACTAATCGACAATGGCAGTAATGATTTGGAAGATTGGTTGCCAGAAATAAAGTTTAAAAAAAGGTTTATATCTCAGAAAGAATAAAAATTTAAAATACGTAGTACATAATTCCGACTGACAACAATAAAATTTTGCACAAGGAAAATATTCTGAAATTGAAAAAAACATAGATAAATTATTAGCAGTAATTGTGTAAATAAATAAATATAAATTAAGTAAAATACCAAGTCAAAAATAATAGTCCTCGAGTTAAAATGAGGTTTGTTAGAGAAACTGCCCGATAGATGGCGCTGATTATTATTGAAACTAGCTAACGTTTTGTATTTCAACTTTGTTCTGGTATCGACAAGCGCACTGTTTAATTTAGAGCTACAGTTCCTGTAATTCTAGTTTTAGCTGTTACCATCAATTTTTGAGAGGGATCCGTCGATATTGTTATTGAATAGGATTCTCATATTAAATAACTTATCAATAGTAACATTTGTAAAAAAAAGCCAAGCTTTGCAACTCGCATCTAGGGACACGGTATCGAATAGAAAGTATCGATACTATACTCATGAGTAGTATCGAAAAAGAAGTATCGTACTCATAAAAGTATAGATACTTGAAAGTATCGAGTACTTTTCGTGGGACCTAATTAATGACACGGTAACGCGTAGAAAGTATCGATAATGTACTCATGAGTAGTATCGAATAAAAGTATCTTACTCATAAAGGTATCGAATACTATTTATAGGGTCTTATACATATGTCCGGACGTCATTATCACTTAGTAAGTAGCTTCAGTAGATGTTTCCCAAATAAAATCGGCTGAGTGCCTTAAGCGCTCTCTTTAGTAGTTCGGTGAAGCTGTTAAGACCTTGCTAGGTCAATAGCGTAGTCAGTTCGAAAAAAAAAGGTTCAGTAGATCATAATATACATAAACAAATGGTATTGGTAAATACATTCATTACAATAATAAAAAAAATGTAATTGTAACGACACAAATTAAAAATATTATTTTAAAAAATGAAACTTTATTACATTAATCCAATTCCTCCTCCGGAGAATCGCTTAAAATTGTAAGTTTATCGAGCCGTATTGATGATTAGCGGTTTCGGATTTTCGATATGCTTGCTGCTTTAGAAAATAATGTTTTTTTTTAAACTTCAATATTCAATCATATTATTATTAGAACGACGAACTAGTGAAATGAATGAAAGAAAGCATATGAACGGATGTAACAATTTTGAGCTCAATGTTTTAGAAAGTTCAGTACGATTGAACTAGATGGCGTTGTCATAAATATGAACCGTAAGATCTAGTTTAAAATTTTTCTGTAATTCTTTCGATACGATACCTGACAAAAAGTACTCATTGAGTAAAAGTATTGAATACAAAGTATCAAGTACAAAAGTATCGGTATCGAAAGGAAATGTACTCGATACCACAAAGTATCGATACTTTTTTCGTGTCCCTATTTGCAACTCGCATTAATACCAAGTCGGTTACTTTATTAACTTCCTACTTAAGGGACCTTATCTGGGGTGTAAGGGGTGTCGAGTAACATCTTAAGACTTGAGACACCCAAGCCAACTTTATCTGCACGTGGTGCACCCTGCTGATCAACGAACGAGGCAATGGCGATAACGGAGTGGTAGGGTTTTACAACCCAACTGGGTCGCAACCACCATGTATATGGCGAAAAAGCCCGTCATACTGACTCGCTTCTGCGCGTCGCGTTTCGGGATCAGCCAATGCAGATCCAGTACCGGGCGACTTTCGTTATTATGGCCGGCATGACAGCGGCGACCGGCGATGGATAATCTGTCTCTCGGTGGTTGCCGATGTTTTTGGATTATACTATGCTTAACATCAGGCATAGTGCAGTCACTTTGTCGTGCTTCAATAAAAAAAAAATCTCTTGGATTCTCTCGTGAAAAAAAATCTGTCTTAATTTCTACGTAATTAGCTAACCTAACAACGTCTTATAGTGACCATATCAGTATTAAAAATGTTTTAGTAGTCCGGTGAAGCTGTTAAGACCTTGCTGGGTCAATAGCGTAGTCAGATCGAAAAAGAAAAAATGTTGGGAGTAAATTTTTACGAAAAACCGACACCCTGAAGTTAGCTATAGTTAACATTTTGTTTCTTTGTATTTGTTGATTGTATTTCTTTGTAATAAAACTTTTAATGTATTAAATTCATTTTTTCTATTTTTAGTGTCGTTTTTTCTACAAACGTAGAATAAGGCGAGAGATAAAATTTTTGAAAAGATTTTTATCTTGTTACGCCAAAGAAGTATAACTTCTAACGCGTGTACATAAATACACACACACTTTTTGCAAGTATTTATGACCTTATATAGTATATCATTATATTATATCATTCATAATATTCATAATATCATTATAGTATTTATGTTTGGTATATATGTCATATTCGTGACCTTTGGTGATATATATCTAAGGCAAATCAAAATTTGGTTCTACGCTTCTAATATCTAATAATTTGTAATATTCAACCGTCCCATAAAAAATATTCTCACGTTGCTAATTCGTCATAAATAATTAATTATACCGTTTCTAAATTGAATTAGCGAATGTGTTTCTATACGGTTATAAAAATGAATCGTGTCGAAAACTCTATTCACTGTGAATTAAAAGCTTATTCTCAAAATATCTCGAAATTCCTTTTTTTATACGATAGGAGGTAAAATATTATTAGGGGCAAAGAAACAGGCGGGTCACCTCATGGTAAGTCATCACCTCCGTCCATGGAAACTAATAATATAAGGGGAGTCGCAACTGCGTTGCCGGTCTTTTAAAGTTTATGTCCTACCAAAAATAACGCCCAACGGCCGAAAAGAGGATTTATCTTCAAAAACATTTAATTTTTTTATTCTCTACGCTCGAAAAGAAGCTATAGTCCAAATTAAATGAAAGCTCAGTAGCTTTCGAGTAATCATCCGATACGAAATATATATAAGAGTTGTTGAGATATGTATGCTTGGTAACACATATATGTTTCAACAACTCATATATGTATGAATAATTAGTTCAGTTTAGGTGAGCTCAGATAGGTCGCGAATCGCATGTATCAGGCAACAGCCCAAGCCGAGATGTGCCGTGTGCACCCTTCAGCTAGTTGTCAAATAAAATCGGCTGAGTGCCTTATGCGCTTGCCTTAGTAGTCCGGTAAAGTTGTTAAGATCTTGGTAGGTCAATAGCGTAGTCAGATAAAAAAAGTAGCTTCCGCTGTATATTGATAAGTCATACATAAACTAACTTTTACTCGCAGCTTTGCATTGCTGTAGATGTGATCTATTCCTCTAAGACAGTGTATTTCAACTTTTATACCGGAGTTGTAAAGGTTGGTAAAGCTATTGCAGTAAAAAAAAGTTTTAAAAGATTAATTAAGAAAAAAGTTAACTAAAAGACATAAGAATTTCTATCAAAGAAACAAAAAAAACATTAGATCTCTTCTATCGTAAATATTTGTATCAAATTAACAAAAAATAATAACACGTAAAAAAAGAGGCAAATGAACAGGCGGGTCACCTCATGTTAAGCGATCAACACCGTCCATAGACACTAGCAACACCAGTGGAGTCGCAAGTGCGTCGGCAGCCTGTATTTTGGAGGAAATGGGGGGAAAGGGGACGGCGAGATGGAAGGAGGGAGAGAAGAAGGGAGGGGAGAGGAAGGTAGATGGGCCTCCGACGCTCTCACTGACCGAACGAAACGCAACAATGTAAGCACTGTTACTTCACGTCGGTTTTCTGTGAGAGGGTGGTACTACCCCGAGCGAGCCGACCCATTTGTGCTGAAACCAATAATAGTTTCAGCGTGGCTCTCTTTTATGTGCTTAACTTATGTATATATTCAAATCCTAATTATGAAACTGAATAAATATGTTGGATTGAAATGTCACTTTTAAAACAATTAATTTTACCAGGACACATGTCACCTTATGTGTACCCTTGACAAAAAGTATGCAACATTTCGTAATGTTTGGTTCAATAGTTACGCTGTGAAAGCGTAATAAACAAACTCGGTGTTATTACAAAAAAGTTAAATACGTATTAAATACTTGCTTTAAAAATGTTTCGTACTAAATGCACCGCGCTCGCCCGAGGCAAGTACGCGTTATCCATTTTCGCAAGTGTAACCTAACCTAGCCAAAGCGAGACAAAACAGCAAGATGGCGAATAAACAGAGAGCGCGGTGCATTTAAAACGTAACTTTTTTAAAGTTAATATTCAATACGTATTTAACTTTTTTGTAATAACACCGATTAGCTTCAGCATTTTTAATATTACTTAGGAAGTGCGGATTTAAGGCAGACGAAGTCGCCGGCGATTGCCAGTATTATAAACATTGTGAAAGCCTCGATTTACTTCTCACGGGTAATCATATTAAATGAATAAACTTAGACATCAAAATTAAGCGTCTTTTATTTGTACGGGCATTAATTCGTAACGGCTGAATCGATTTTAACGATGCTTTCACTTGTAGATAGAAGGCTTTTCTGAGTATTATTTAAGCTATATATCGTTACGCTTTTTACTGAAGTTAGGTAGCAATGATAGTTTGTTCTAACTTAAGATGGGTAAAATAGTTTAAAAGGAGTTTGCAGTAATGACAAAATAAAAAAGAAATGTATAGCTATAGCATATAGAAGGGATAGAATGGGGTAAAATTAATCTAGATAGACTTCTAAAAAATACTAAAATCGCTTTCGTTGTAAAGAATTCTTTTTGTTCCAATGAAGATTCTCTTTAACTATTGATACGGTCTTTAAAATATTGTCAAATACAGGGATAAACTGGTCGTTTCATGTTTCAGATTTAGTTAGATCAGTAACAGTTTTTTAGGTAATAGCGTTAGGTTATTCTGAATATTATATACTAGGTGACTGTTTAAAGTTTAACACCCTTCGATCTTTTGGTAGTTCATGGTCACATTTAACATATACAATAATAATATCAAAAGAAATACTAATAAACAACAAAGAGAAGCCTAGTTAAAGTTTGTTCTAGAACTTTTTAAAGTGTAAGGACGATACTATGAAACGTAAATAATCAAATTTAGGTTCAATTAATAACATTAAAGGGACGCTTTCAAGCTTTCAAGATTAATCATCACGTAACTGTTTATCGTTGAAACGCCACACGGCCGAACAAATGAAAGCGTGTCGAGGTGCGTGGCATGGTGTGATTTATTGCTTTCCTTATTATGACACGAGTTTGTTTTTGCGTAAATCACCTGATGTAGAGTGTATATCAGTTTTGTTTTTCTCTAGATAATGAAGTCAAATATTAAGCATTTTTAATTGATTTGGAACAAGAATCGACTAATGGTTATCCTGTAAAAATGTTGCTAGCGATTAACCAGTTGCGTTGTATATGTTAAAAACATAAACCAGATCGAATTTCTTGACGGTTCTTCTCGATTACTGGGGTATGGGGAACCGATGATAATTGTGACGTTCATAAGCGCCATCTTAGGGCCTAAACTGGATAAAGTACCTATTTTTGATTTTTTTTTAAATTTTTGAGATAAAAGACTTGGAACAATACCTACTAAATTCGTTTTTTATAGCATTAATCACGTATATATGGTAGATCTTGATCAAACAAAGCATCGATAGGTGCGTATTCGCAAAGGAATTCAAGCTTTCGTTGAAGGTAAAATCGTGATAAAGTTATGACGTGTTGGTAGGGCTACCACCCTCAACTTGGAAATCTGCCGCCAAGTTGGTAGCTTAGTGACAGCTGCACCAGAGCCAGTTTCCTCTACGTTAAGCGTGTTCGCCTTCCTATTCCACATCAGATGAGAGTGTTCAAACATAAAAAAGTACACTAAATACAAACTCCTTTAGAAGCTACAGGGGTAGTGGAGAATAGCAATAGACCCCTCCTTTCGAATTACATGTTGTGTTTTTGTATCATGCAATTGTAATTGCATGATTCAAAAATGGATACATGTATAGTTTAGCTTAGTTTAGCTAGGTCAGATCGGGTTTTTCGAGGTAACGGCCAAGCCGAGGTGTGCCGTGCACCCTTGAGCTAGTTACCAAAAATAAAATTGGCTGAGTGCCTTAAGCGCTCGCCTTAGTAGTCCGGTGAAGCTGTAAAGACCTTGCCAGGTCAATAGCGTAGTCAGTTCGAGAAAAAAAAAGCAATAGACTTTGTTTTTATTTAAAAAATACTTCCATTCTACTTACGTAAATACTTGAATAACTCAGTAGAATCTAAAGCGAATTGCATGAATCAGGCAACAGCCCAATCTGAGGTGTGCTGTGCAAGTGCTATATTTTTGAAAGTTTTAGAACAAACTCTAACCTTGGTATTTGAAGTTTTTGGCGGGATCTTAGTCTGTCATGTAGTGGATTTCATATTTTATTCATAATCTTGTGTTATTGGACTCTATACTTTATAAAATTGGTGGAGTTTTACGTAATATAGTTAGTTTATTATGCATAAGTGAAGTGAATGGAAAATAATACCACGGAGCATGAAATTCTCAGATGCCACAAAAACTCCCAGGTATGTTCTAACAAGTGATCCACCATCTTGTTAGAATATTGACTCACACGACGCCTAACATTGAAATGAGCGCACGAAGCTTGTAATATTATTGACTACGTGACAATGGCAGTAATAATCTGAAAGATTGATTGCCAAAAATAAAGTGAAAAAAAAAAACCTTGGTATTCTTGGTTGTTTATTAGTATTTGTTTTGATATTATTATTCTATATGTTAAATGTAACTACAATACTTCGAGTGTCTAACCTTTCACCTGTTATAGGAGTAACTCGTTAAGACAAAACCCGGATGTTTTATATCGATTTAATAAAACCAACTTTCTAAGATGGCATATAAAATCGGACAATGATCGTTGTAGTTATGTAAATTCTCTATTGTATGCGTTTTACTTATTGAGAGGAATTGTATCCGGAATAAGATGTGAAGAAAGAAAGATACTTTTATTTTTCACATCTATCTATACATATAATAAATTGTACCTGGGCGACTGAGCCTAGCTCGGTTCTTTAAAAAACATTTTTAAAGTAAAATAAACTGTTAGGTTTGCCTCACAAAATTAGCAAATTTTTACATAAAAAAATGATAAAAGATATCTCTCTTATGCTTATAATAATAAAGTTATTTATTTAATTAAAATAAATTGTTTGGTTTCTCTTCCAAAATTAACATTTTTTACAAAAAATATACATATATATATATATATACTCTCGGATTCGAACTGGATTTTCGAAGCAAGCAACTTCCATCTGAGCTATTTTTGTTTTGACAGCGCCGACGATATTTACTCTCATATTTTAGCTATATTTTTTCATTGTCTGAAATCTCAGTTAAAATATATCTTGTCACTTTTTTTATGACGGTCGATATGTAACGAAGTCTGTCGCTTTTTTTAAATATCAAAGCCATTACCATAAGTGTTAAAGTCGTATAATTGTCTAATAGAAGCTCTTATAACCACAGATCGGGTTACATCTGAGTGAGTGAATGATTACGACGCGAGTCATTGACCCCGCCCGCGGCCGGTTGTCAACAATATTTCGTTTGTTACTTTTTTGAGCGTGGGAAGCAATGATAATGAGACAATTCTGCCTTAATTATTTTATTGTTTTCTTTTTTATACTAGATAACTGCTATTGTTAGTTGCTTTCAGCGAGATTGCGCTATATTGTATTGCTTAATCACAGACAAATAATTCGTTGACAGTCAACCGTCCGCCATTTTTTTTTTAATAAATGTTTGAAATTTAAATTCATATATCAAGTTTCTGATACAAATGAAACCCTAACCTTGATTAACTGTCATCATTTTTGGCGGTATATTAGTGTGTCATTTACAATGTCATTTGACT
>JACEII010000125.1:629408-657209 GCA_014332785.1 Antheraea mylitta | reverse complement strand
CCGCCAAAAAGGTGTATGAAGGCACCATGGGGTTTTAGTCCGTATAGGGATTTCCCCATGATAAAAAAAAGGGGGTAATCTCAGGAACTACTGGTCCGATAAAAAAAAATCACTATTATATAATTCATTTATCGAGAATGGTTAAAGGCCATATATCATCACGCTAAGAGCAATAGGAGCGGAGCACCAATAAAGCATGTTCAAAAATCGGGATTTTTTTCCTCTTGAGAACTTCCGATGCGTGTTAGCGTTAATTATTCCACGCGAACGAAGTCGCTGGCAGAGGTTAGTAATTGATGCAAATGAAAACTTCGTTTCAGATTGTAGGCATTCATTTAACTGAAAATTTTCGAAAAATTATTCAATTTAGGGTATTAAAATGGGACGCGAACCGATAAGTTTTTCCCCTACCAAAATTCAGAGCGGCTAAAAGTTTTCACTCAAAAAAAAATCGATTGAGAAATCGAGAGAAGGAAGATGCACTTAATTCTTTTGTCTCTGCTTATACCCATAAGTTTGTCCCTTACCATTTTTTTTTAAATCGCTTAACACAACTATATGGTTTGCAGGTCAAAAAGTTTTTGCCTGTGGTATAATTAATCTACCTGCCAACGCTATTATGTAATGCGGGTATTATTGGAAAAATCTTTGAAGTTGTCTTTGATGTATTTTCATGGTCTTCTCAATTGATGTGAGATAGTGAATGCAATGAAATATCACATAAGGGACATTATATTCTGTGATAAATGGCTTCCGCCATTGTATCCACAAAAAAGCCTTTAAATCTTGTCACAAAAGCTTTATTCTCTACTAGTTTACATTATTACTAGTAGTTTCCCACGGATTCGTTCGCTTTTCCTATACTGCAATTTTACTTGACTGTTTATTTTATATTTATACTAGCGGGGCTAACGGAAGTTGTCCTATAGGCAACAGCTCAAGCCGAGTTGTGCCGTGCACCCTTGAGCTAGTTGCACAAGTAAAATCGGCTGAGTGCCGCAAGCGCTAGTAGCGCATAGTTCGGTGAAGCTGTTAGACCTTGCTATGTCAATAGCGTAGTCAGTTCGAAAAAAAAACAAAGATGTTGTCTTGCCTTGATAATTAAAAGTACCTGAGCGACCGAGCCTAGCTCGGTTCTTTAAAAACATTTTTAATTTAAAATAATCTGTTAGGTTTGCCTCATAAAATTAGCATTTTTTCACATAAACAAATATTTAAAAAAGATACCTCTCTTTTTTAATTATCTATATATTAATACATGAAGCAAAATCTTTGTACCCCTTTTTGACCGAGTTCCCGTTAACGGGTGTACTTGAAATTTGGCATAGTTAAAGTTTATATGGCGGAGAAGTGCAGGAAGTGCATAAAATAAACATATTTTATATAAAATGCATTAGAAGTACATGAAATTAATTAAAATATGCAGTACTCACACTACTGCTTGAATTGTACACAACATATACACACATGTAAATAAAAAAGACATTTTGACAGCCGTCAATATCGACTTCCAAAAAGGTTGCGAAAGAGGTTGCTATGCTCGACTATGTGTATTTTTTAACTCTTACGTTCTAATTACCATTTTTTATCTTATATTCAACAATAATTTTATAACACATAACTATTATTGTAATGTTTATACTTTTTTTATGGTGAACTCACTTCAAATGATGATTTAATAAAAAATTAAGCCAAATAATACATTGTATAATCAAAATAAGAATTTTGTTCATAAAAGTAATCCATGACTTAGACCTCCGCGGTTACAATGTTGCAATTCAACCTCATGTATCAACAAAAAAGAATTTATTTTCAAAAGCTAATGGTAGTATTAAAACATCTTTATCTTGGATTCACCATTTGATTGTATTGTGCCTCCATTACTTTTCCAAACGATGATTCTGGGCATATGACTATTTCTCATAATGAACAGACTACATTTAATTCAATGTCACCCAGAAATACCACCCACCCATGGTGTCGTGTAAAATTAATTGAAAATTGTGTCATGGGTTGCGATAAATTTCTTTATTTTCGTAAAGTTATGTTTGTTATAATTAATTTCAATTTTTGTTTACACATAGATTTTTTATGTTTATATAATTAAAGATCATGGAAAATGGCAAATAACTGAGTAGCCATGATGAAAACCTTGATTATAGAATTATACCCTTTGACAAAAGAACCCTAATAAAGTTCAAACTTTAAAAAAACAATTAACTATGGTCGAATGTTGACCACTGGGGGCGCCCAGTGATAATAAACTACTAGTAACTTAGTAGTAAACAACTAGTAATAATAAAATCATTTATTTAATTAAAATAAATTGTTAGGGTTGCTTTACAAAATTATCTTTTTTTATAAAAAATATATATATATACACTCGGATTCGAACTGGGGTTACACGGATTTTCGAAACAACCAATTTCCATCTTAGTTATTTTTGTTTTGACAGCGCCGGCGAAATATACCTTTATATTCTAGCTATATTTTTTCATTGCCTGATATCTCCGTTAAAAAAAGTATCCTATGAATAAAATTTAGCTAGATCGGTTTATCGTCCCCGAAACTACATACATACTAAGTTTCACGGAAATAGATGACGCCGTTTCTGAGATCCTGAATATATACAAATATACAAGAATTGCTCGTTTAAAGGTATTAGATAGATATATATAAGATAAATTTAGGTATTAGATCGCGGCGTCAGCTACCGGATCCAGGTGTCCATCTAAAGCATTCCTGAATCTACCTGAATACACACAAAAAATTCATTAAAATCTATCCAGCCCTTCAGGAGGATTTGAGTCACATACACACGGACAGAAGAATTATATTGTCTACTAGCTGTTGCCCGCGGCTCCGCACGCGTTTTTTTTTTAAATATATTAAATAAATGTGAAATTTTGATCACATATCTAGTGTAAATTACAATAACACTCTTTCAAAAATATTTGTAAGTATCACACGCACATCATCTACTCTAACAGGTAACATGTACTTGTACATTATATATGTGAATACGAATAGTGAATCGAATGGGAAGAGATTTATCATCAGCCACATAATTGGAACTTTAAACTGCTATATATGACCCTTAGTGCCCACTTACACTATATAAGAAAGTAATGAAAATATTAAGCTATACATTTTCGAACAATATGTGTTAAATCTTTTATTATATAGATATAATATGTCCATAGTGTCGATATAATTAAGTTATTATCATACCTTGCTATAATTTAAATCACATATAAACATATGACTTTCAATTACAACAGCGATACCCTTGGTGTTACAGTTGTTCATAGGCGACGTTAACCACTTACCATCAGGTGGGCCGTCAGCCTGTTTGCTGCCTTTTGGTATAAAAAAATCATGGAGTCCAGTACAGCTCGTGTATGTTTACAGTGAACAACATATTTTTGATTAATTTCACATGGATGAAGGCACGGATAACAGCTTATCACTACATAGTGTAAGAAAAAGTCCTGTTCCACGTCTGTCTATATGTCTGTTCGCGATAAGATCAAAAACTACAGAACGCATCTTCATGCCGTTTTCACCAATATATAAAATGATTATTGAGCAAGGTATAGGTATAGTTTGTCTTATTATCAGGGCGGGCAACGTCTGCTCAACCCGCTAGCTTAAAATAAAACAGCTAATTAGTTACTTATTTGTCCGTAAAATTCCCGTTCAAATATTACTTGTAGTCCGGTGAAGCTATTAAGACCTTGCTAGATCAATAGTGTAGTCATTTCTAAGAAAAAAAAACCGTTCAAATAGGTCCAGCCGTTTCAGAGATTACCCGTAACAAATAAAAAAAAACAGACATATCCACAGAATTAAAAAAAAATTGATATTTGTAGCATCACGGATATTTTTAATATAAAATACACTCACTTTACTTTTATTATACGTAATATATTACAAATCAAAAATTGGGTACAAAACTAACGTAGAATAAAGTTTTTGAGGAGTTTTTGGCGGGATTTTAGTCTGTCATGTAGTGGATTTTATATTTTATTCATAATCTTGTCTTACTTATCTGTATATTGTGTTAAATTGGTAGAGTTTTATGTAATATGGTTCGTTTATTGTGCATAAATGAAATGAAAGATAAATAATACCGCGAAGCATGAATTCTGTTGTCTTGAAAATTAAGAAGATAAAAATTTACGAAATATTACATAGAGGATTTGGCGCTTATACCTTTACATTATCTTGGATATAGATAAAAACTACCTATATTAACTACTTCAGAATTGGCAGTATGGATTAATTCCTTTGACTATCTTATTGGATGAATATTATTACTACTAAACTTTTTGAATAGCGACACAAAATAAACTTTAGAAATGTTTGCGATATAAACGTACCACGTATAATTAAAAATTGGAAACAAAAATAACGTAGAATTAACTGTTTTAATAGGAACACAAAATAAACCATTAAAATATTTGCGAGAGATTGTTATCGCGTTACCATGGCAACGCATATAGTACTGACATTAACACGCATCGAAAGCTTCCAAAATAGCCCGATTTTGAGACATTCTTCATTAGTGCTCAGCTCCTTTTGGTTTAAACGTTATGATATGTAGCCTATAGCCATCCTCGATAAATGAACTATCTAACACTAAAAGAAACTTTCAAATCGGACCGGTAGTTCTTGAGATTAGCGCGTTCAACCAAACAAACAAACAAACAAACTCTTCAGCTTTATATATTAGTATAGATACGTTTAATATATATGATAAGAATGTAAATATATCGTGTTTGTACTTTTTAGTTTGTATTTTATACGTCATAGCAGGCAAACGAGCAGGCGGGTCACCTGATGTTAAGTGATCACTGTCGTCCAGAGACACTTGTAACACCATGGGAGTCTCAGGTGCGTTACAAGTCTGTATTAGGGGGAAAGGGTATTGGTTGGGGAGGAGGGAAGGGCGAGGGAAGCGCAGGTGGTCCTCCGGCTCTTTCGCTGACCGAACGAAACGCAACAATGCAAGTACTGCTACTTCACGTCGGTGTTTCTGTGGATCGTGTGGTACTACTCCGGACGAGCTGATCCATTCATGCTGAAACCAGTAATAGCTTCAGCGTCGCTCTACCACTTACAAGTTAGTCTTAGTTTTTTTTTTTATTGTTGTTTAGGAATATATAATAAAAAACATATTAATCATTTTTGGAAATGTTTATCTATATCTATCTGTCTGTACGTTTGAACACACATCACTGGTAAAGTATTGTGTTCACGATAAAACCTCACCAAGAAAATCATAAAGCATATTCTCGAGTAACATTTAGTGTTTGTTTCATTAAAGTCGGTTCACTCTATCAAAAGTTATTGTAATTTTAATAACGACGCGACTTAAGCACGAGAGAAAAGTATATAAGTAAATTGACTTAATACATTCAAATGATTTTATTTTACATTAGGTAGGTTCCACACGGACGAAGTCGTGGGCACATCTAGTATAACATAAAATACCTTATTAGATGCACATATATGTGTCAGCATGTATTAATATCAATTCTTGTATATATAGTTGAAAAGCATAGGCGGCAGTGATCACTTACCATCAGGTGACCCGTATGTTCGTTTGCCACCAATTCGTATACCTGCAAGAAATAAATGTACGAAGTTACAAAAAAAATGTGTGTGTATACTTATGTACACGCGTTAGAAGTTATACTTCTTTGGCGTAACAAGATAAAAATCTTTTATTCAATAATTTTATCTTTCGCCTTATTCTACGTTTGTAGAAAAAACGACACGAACAATAGAAAAAGGCATTTAATACATTGAAAGTTTTAATACAAAGAAATAATATGTTAACTATAGAACTTCAGGGTGTCGGTTTTTCGTGACGGTGTGCGCGCACATCGTAAAAATTCACTTTCATCATTTTTCCCTAACGCGCCATAAGAAATATTGGGGTGTAATGGGTGTCGAGTAACATCTTAAGACTTGAGACGCCCAAGCCAACCTCACCTGCACGTGGTGCACCCTGCTGATCAACGAACGAGGCAATGGCGATAGAGGGGTGGTAGGGTTTTACAGCCAGACTGGGTCGCAACCACCATGTATACGGCGAAAAAGCCCGTCATAGTGACTCGCTTTTGCGCGTCGCGTTTCGGGATCAGCTCGTACATATCCAGCACCGGGTGACTTTCGTCATTATGGCCGGCATGACAGTGGCGACCGACGATGGATGATCTGTCTCGCGGTGGTCACCACTGTTCTTGGATTGTACTATGCTTACCATCAGGCATAGTGCAGTCACTTTGTCGTGCTTCAATAAAAAAAAAATATATAACCTCAGAAACCTGTTCAAAAATACACTTGCATTATAATCTATAGAAATTCCAATAGCTTAGAAGGGCGATGAAAAAAAAATTCGTATCTATTCTAACAATGAATTTTTTTTTGAACACAAATCTACCTGTGATATTCAATGGATCATGGTATAGAAAGACCTCAAATGTAAGTTGCATCAAAACGCTAGTAGGTGCGAAAGAGACAAAAAAGATTGTCAAATGGACAATTGACAATAAGTAAAATAAATCCTGAAATTGTCTCAAGAATGCACAACTGAGATCACCCTTGTAACATTTCAAATATATAAAAATCCAGTATCATGTTTTTTTTTTCTCGAACTGACTACGCTATTGACCTAGCAAGGTCGTAACAGCTTCACCGGACTACTGAGGCGAGTGCTTAGGGCATTCAGCTGATTTTATTTGACAACTAGCTCAAGTGCATGGCAATTCGCGATCTATATGAGCTAACCTAAGCTAAGCTATCTATTCATATATATATATGAGTTGTTGAAACACATATGTGTACCAAGCATACATACCTCAACAACTCATATATACATATAATATATATATCATATCGGATTATTTTCTAAACTATTTCAGTTTGATAAGGGAAAGAAACAAAACCCTTCCACTTTCATGTGTAAGCGTGTATGCCTGCACGTGTGTGGGGTTGATATGTGTAATGTCACATTGATGTAAGGTTTTGTGTCACTGTATCGCGCGAGCAGCGCACTTACACACCGTGGGAACGGACCTAGGCTTGAGCCTCTGCCGAGGGTGGCGTAATCTGGTGTGCGGGAGCGAAATTTACCCCCAGATCCAGTATCATGATGTATGTACGGTTAGTCGTTTGCACGAGATTCTTGTAAATAAATACTGGATGGATTATGGTGAAATTTAGTTTTGTAATATATATTATCTATAGTAATATTATAAAGAGGTAAAGTTTGTGCGTGTGTGACGTTGTATGGGTTAATCTCGGGAATAACTGGTCCGATTTGAAAAATTCTTTTAGTGTTTATATAGCTCTATCGAAGAAGAGCATAGGCTACAATCATCACGCCAAGACCAATAGGAGCGGAGCACTAATGAAGAATGTTTCAAAATCGTAAAGTTTGGGACACAGTTTAAAGTTTCTATTATTTTCCGCGACTTAGTTTTATAAAATGAATTTACTTTTTCTTGGAAACTACCTTGTTCATATGAAGTAATTATGAGCTATTTTAATTGTTTTAAATTGTAACTGCTTATCAACATTTTAATGATTTTAAGTTATCATTACAGTTTATTATATTCTGTGCAGGTAAAACTCTGAAAAGTACTCTATTTGCGTTTAAAACATACTAAACATCGGTCGATTCGGTCATAAATAATGGACGACTAACTGTATGTATCTAATGCTATATATTTTGATTAATTTAATCATACTATTAGGTTTTATTTAATGTAATCTTTAAGTAATAAATAATATTACATTTTTGATTACAAGAAACTTGAATTTGATCATTAAAAATATTCTCTTGTCTCATATTTCACTCGCCCCTCGTCCTTTACACAGTCGACGGACGACAGCAAGATATAAATAAAGTAAGTATCCATAGAACGTAAAATCCATACATTGCATCCATCGTTATAATTCATTTACGACCTTTTTACCTGAAACTCTGTAAAGACGCCATTGCTTCTGCGCGTATCCGCCATTGTCAAATCATAACCTTATCCCTCCATCGTAATAACGTTATAATAAATTTGGTTACAGTAACAAATAAATTAAAATATTTTATATAAACAAGTGTTAAATAGTGTTATTTCGTCGAATACATGGTTGTTTTATTAAGTGCAGTTCAAATTACATATTAAGTGAATATAAACAGAATAAGGAGGGAAAAAAATATAATCTATACGTTCTTGTTTTAAATATTTGACGTCTGTTTTTGTTCTATATGTTATATTAGCAGTGATAATATAGTTCAATCAGCCAAGTGATATATTATTTTTAGGTTAGAGTTTGTTGTTAGGCTCAGAGGTCAATGTTTTCTGTCCGGGGAGTTATTGTTATTGATTTTCAAGTGTCGGCGCGATGTTTGAAACTTACTACTAGTTATAGTGTATAAAAGTGAATTAAGTGACATTCCCTTGTTTTTTTTTTTCATATTTGTAACAACGCGTGATTAACGTATTTGCCAGTGTCTTCATTTCATTTTGTCTTTATAAAATAAAATTAGAAATTCGTATTTAAATGAGTTGTTAAAAATGTAAATAAAAAAAAACATATTTTAAATAAAGTAATAGTAAAAATAAAGTAGAAACTAACCATTAGTCAGTGAAGTGTATAAAAGTGAATTGACATACTCTTCTATATTTTCTTTGTTTTGACAACGCGTGATTAATAGATCTGCCAGTGTCTCTCTTTTACTTTGTGTATAGATTAAAATGTGGAATTTGAGTTTTAATTAATTACTATAAGTATATATTAATTAAAAATATAATGAACAATTTAAAAACCGATACAGCTATTGCAGTTGTGATTAGATTTTGATAAAAAATAGTACGTAAGTTAGGAGATGCGACCTTGTGTAATGCAGGTGTTACAATATCAAGTGTCGACTCCACAATCATCCATAGCGGCAGACGTCGCACAGCACTATGTACCACCACCGCCCTACTTTGGTAAATAAGAACCTATAGTGTTGTTCTTTGTGTATGAAAATAACATTGAAGTGTGTAGTTTATTAATGCCACCGCCATACTTGCGAAACAAAGACAGGTACTGCGGTGGCGTTAATATGAAAGTGCCGTGGTCTAACTGGGTTTGTCTCTAAAACGGTTAGACTGATTTTAATGAGAATTTAACTAGAAGATAGGTAATTTTTCTGAATGTAATCACGTTATTACATAGCGTAAAATAAGTAATGATAAAATTTGAGATAAGTAACTTAACAGCACGAAATTTATCCGCACAACAGCACCCATTATTTATTATTTTCATGGTTGATGAGTCATTCTCTGCTTTTTGGATTGACTTTAATAAAAAGAGAAGGTTCTGTAATACAAAAGTTTCACTTCTATTGTGGGTCTTATGATACACCTTGATTTTATTTTAATGTTTGTGACCTCAGATCTTTGTCATTTATAAGCCGATTACTAAAAATCTTTTTTCATTACCATATATATATTCTCAAGTCTGTTCCATTTCATTAGCATAATAGCTTAGATTTTGGGGATGTATATATATATATTTTTGTCATAGCAAGCAAACGGACAGACGGTTCACCTGATTTAAAGTGATTTCCGTCGTCCATAGACACTTGCAACAGTAGGGGAGTCGCAAGTGTGTTACCAGCCTGTGTTTGTAGGAAGGGGTTAAGGGGGAGGGGTGGAGCGAGGGAAGAGGAGGTGGACCTTCGACTCTCTCACTGACCAAACGAAACGCAACAATGCAAGCACTGTTGCTTTACATCGGTTTTCTATGAGAGGGTAATACTATCTTGAGCGAGTCGACCCATTCATGCTCTACCACCTACAGAAAACTCTTGAAAATTTATTGTGATTAGGATTTATATGGTCTTTTTATTATTCCTGCAGTCTCTTGTTCCTTGCACCTTACATCTGCTTTCGTTTATTTTATTGATCAAACTAGCTGTTCCCGCGACTTCGTCCGCGTGGAATAGTTACTTTGGGGCTAACGCTAACACGCACCGGAAGCTCTCAAAAGGAAAAAACAACCCAATTTTGAAAATTCTTCATTGGTGTACCGCTCCTATTGGTCTTAGCGTGGTGATATATAGCCTAGATAACTGAGCTATATAACACTGAAAGAATTTTTCAAATCGGACCAGTAGTTCCTGAGATTAGCGTGTTCAACCAACCAAACAAATACCTGAGATTAGCGCGTTCAACCAACCAAACAAATACCTGAGATTAGCGCGTTCAACCAACCAAACAAATAAACTCTTCTGCTTTCTGAATTAGTATAGATATTAAAATGAAAAAATATGAATTGATTTTTTTTTAAGGAATCTCGACGTTCGTGCGTTTTCGGCGAACGCTCCCACTAGACGGCTTGACTTTTTCCGACAGTTCCAACATGTACCATTATATTTCGACCAATTTAAATTTTTTTTTCTTCCTGAATCACTCTATACACATACCCAACGACACCCAAGTTAGAAAAGTCAACTGGTAAAGGTAAAGGTAATTGTAAAAAATATACATACAGCATAAAAAAACCCTATCATTTAGTGTATGCTCGGGGGTAAATTTCGCTCTCGCACACCAGATTCGGCCCCCTTCGGCAGCGGCTCAAGCATAGGTCCGTTCCCTTGGTGTGGAGCCCTTGAGTGCGCTGCTCGCGCGATACAGTGACACAAAATCTTACTTCACTGCGACAAAATTACAGATATCACCTCCACACACGTGGACGCATACCCTCCAACTTTATAGTAGAAGTATATGTTGACTCCTGCAACATTTTTTTACAAGAATCATAAAAGTACAGACGTTAGATTTACATTTCTTTATATGTATAGAAGATTTTTTTTCTAGCTTAACATAGCATGTTGGACATTTCAGCGTCTGTCGGTTGTACCGCTAATGATACTGGTTGCCGTCGTCGGAAGTACGCGTGGTGGTGTGTCGGTTGTGGGGCCCTCGCAGCCGCCCTCGGTGGTCTACTCGCAGCCCAGCACATCCTCCTACGAGCTTACACCGCCTCACCACAACACCTGGAGACTGTCCCAGCCGCTGTACCCGCTGCTATGGTATATATATATTTTAATCTACCCTCTTATATATTAAATGTTAGTGTTCTATTTTGCTGTGTGTATAAATTCTATTGTTATCCTTTTTTAATATCATGTAAAACGAGCGTCACCTGATGTTAAGTGATCACCGCCGTCCGTAGATACTAGCAATACAAAGGGAGTCGCAAGTGCCTTGTCAGCCTGTACTTTGGGGAAAAGAGGAGAATGAGGGATGGTGAGAGGAGATCAAAGTAAATCAAATCAAAATACTCTTTATTCAGTTTATGCCCTGAAATGGCGCTTATGGACGTCAAAACTACCTTTCAGAATACAACCCAGTCATCCAGAAGAACCGGCAAGAAATTAGATCTTGTTTATCTTTTCATTACTTTTTTTTTAATATAATTACAACATAATAGACATATAAGGTTACATTAGTTTTTGGTGGATGCACAAAGAGAGGCCTCACTTCCAGACGTCGCCATCGTTCACATATTGATCCACCCTTTATGAATTAAGACTCGTTTGACATAACAATTGAACTTACTATCTGATAAGTCGGTAATGTGTTTTGGGACTTTATTATAAAATTTAACACCATTACCTAAAAAACTATTCCTGGTCTTAGTCAGCCTAAAACATGGAGTGACCAGTTTGTTATTATATCTAGTATTTACATTATGTCGGTCTTTTACTAAATCCAGTTTATCTAAATTTTTGCGAACGTATATCAAATTCTTAAGAATATATTGGGAGGGCAGAGCTAAAATACTGAATTCCTGAAACTTAGTCTTTGATGATTCGCGAGGCGCCAAATTATAGATTGAGAGGGGATAGGAGTGGAGGACTGACCGAACGAAACGTAACAATGCGTGCACTGTTACTTGACGTCGGTGTTTCTGTGTGTCGGGTGGCACTATCCCGGACAAACCGACACATTCATGCTGAAACCAGTAGCTCCAGCATTTGTACCATATCATTACCATCGGGTGTCGGATATTAAACCAGTTTGCTTTTCTAACTTGGGTGTTGTTTGGTATATGTGTATAGAGTGGTTCAGGAAGAAATAATTTTTAAATTGGTCGAAATATAAATGGTACACGTTGAAACTGTCGGAAAAAGTCAAGCCGTCTGTGAGTTTTCGCCGAAAACACTGCCTACCTTTGAGATATAACGAAACAATTGAAAGAATAAACAACGCGGACGAAGTAGCGGGAAACAACCAGTATTCAGTGACAATAGATCTTTACGACAAAAAAAAACGACTCACATTTTTTCATTTTAATATCTGTATACTAATTTATAAAGTTGGAGGGTTTGTTTGTTTGTTTGTTTGAAGGCGCTAATCTCAGGAACTACTGGTCCGATTTGAAAAATTCTTCCAGTGTTAAATAACTCATTTATCAAGGAAGGCTATAGGCTGTATATCATCCCGCTCAAATCAAAAGGAGCGGAACACCAATGAAGAAGGTTTCAAAATTGTTTTTTTTTCTTTGGAGAGTTTCCGTAACTATTCCACGTAGACAAAGACACCGGGAGAAGCTAGTAATTTTTATTTGAGCAAAATTTCGTATACCTCCTTGGGATGTTAAATAGTGTCGGTTAAGTTGTCTATTAATACAAGGATTAATTTAGCGGATATCAGTGCACAACATTGGGATATTTATGGGCCTATCTGTTACTATAGTAGTTTTTTTTCTCGAACTGACTGCGCTATTGACCCAGCAAGGTCTTAACAGCTTCACCTAACTACTAAGGCGAGCGTTTAAGGCACTCAGCTGATTTTATTTTGACAACTAGCTCAAGGGTGCACGCCATACCTCGGGTTGGGCTGAGTTAACCTAAGTTTAACTACATATCTTATACCTTTAAACGAGCAATTCTTGTATATTTTTATATTTGTATATATTCAGGATCTCGGAAACTGCGTCGTCTATTTACGTAAAACTTAATATGGAGGCAGTTTCGAGGACGATAAATCGATCTAGCTAGATTTTATTCATAGAAAACTTTTTAACTGAGTTCTCAGGCAATGAAAAAATATAGCTAGAATATAAAGGTACATTTCGCCGCCGCTGTCAAAACAAAAATAGTTCAGATGGAAATCAGTTGCTTCGAAAATCCGTGTAACCACAGTTCGAATCCGAGTTACAGTAGAAGATATATATATTTTTAGTATTTGTTTTTGTAAGAAATTTTTAATTTTATAAGGCAAATCTAACAGTTTATTTTGATTTATAAATGTTTTTTAAAGAACCGAGCTAGGCTCGGTCGCCCGGGTACTTCATACTTATATGAGTTATTGAAACATATATGTGTACTAAGCATATATACCTCAACAACTCTTATATGTATTTTGTGTTGGACAATTTTTCTAAACTGTTTCAGTTCGATAGGAGAAAAAATAAAACCCTTCCACTTTCATGTGTAAGCATGTATGAGTGCACGTGTATGGAGGTGATATGTGTAATGTTGTCGCACTGATGTAAGATTTTGTGTGAGTTTATCGCGCGAGCAGCACAATGCCGAGAGGGGCCTATTCTTTAATATAGTTGTATTTGTCAACAGTTGGTACTGACCGGAGTTTGCATCATGAGCTTGGCACGTCGGAGGAACAGATACAGCTATATGGTAAGAAAAGTATGTCATCAAAATCATTCAGCATTATCATCACATCCATCATGAAGTTCCTTTAAAAAAACACACTTCTAATCCAAAAGACATTTTTTTTAGAGCGTTAACACGTAAATACAGTGTATAAATACCCTTCATAATGAATTACAAGAGACCAAGTATTTTTTTCGTAAAGACTCTCTTCATATATTAGGAGTCAAACGAATAGGTGGGTCACCTGATGTTAAGTGAACACCACCGTCCATAGACACCAGCAACACCAGAGGAGTCGCAATTGCGTTGTCAGCCTGTGTTTAGGGGGGAGGGGGGTGAACGGGGTGGGCCTCCGGCGCTCTCACTGACTAAACGAAACGCATCAATGCAAGCTTGTCAATAATATTACAAGCGTCGTACGATCATTTCAATATTAAGCGTCGTATGAATCAATATTCTAACAAGATGGTGGATCCCTTGTTAGAACCTTCCAGGGAGTTTTTGTGGCATCTCAGAATATCATGCTGCGTGCTATTATTTTCCATTCACTTATGCACAATAAACTAACTATACTACGTAAAACACCACCAAATTTACAAAATATGGAGTCAAATAACACAAGATTATAAATAAAATATAAAATCCACTACATGACAGACTCAGATCCCGCCAAAAACTCCAACAAACCGAATTGAATTAAACGAACAACGTAAAGAGTTTCCACTATATATAAATACAATGTCATAATTTTTGTCCATTATGAACTCTGTAGCTACTAAACCGATCTCCATGAATCGTTGGTATTTATGTATAATTTAGTCCAACTTGAGAGATAACATAATTGATATTTCGATTAATGGCCTCAATATTCTTTAATTACAAATTAAATGGTTGTCAATGTTGGTTATTGTTATTAATTGTAAGTTCCACCACTCTCGAATAGATGGCGCTTTAAATTAGTTTGTAGACAGAGAACTGTAGGACCGATTGTTATAGATATGTCATAGATGGCGCCACGTTTTAATTTTGAATTTCTTTTTCAGTAACTGTACCACAGCAACGTGTGGCATTTTTAGCTAGTTCTCCTAAAAATATGTATTACTAATTATTATATCTAGATCAATTTGCCCCTGAGTTATATACTTTTAAAGATGATTTTTTTTCTAATGTTGTTGTATAAGAAACTTACGTTGGATTTTTTCTTCGAACTGACTACCGCTTGACCTAGCAAGGTCTTAACAGCTTCACCGGACTACATACGTTGGAAGGAGGGACTATCTTAGAGTTAATATTTAAAATTCAAATTTTCTTAAGAAATTCTTAAACATTCCTATTAAATTTTAATTAATACGGCAAATATCTTTGAAAAAAAAAAAAATGTTATCATAGATAATTCTAAATGAGCAATGTCTATAGAAGGAGATAAAAAATTACATCTCCTATTCTTTTGTTTCTAAAATTTAAGATACTAAAAATTACAAAATTACTAAAAGATAGACCCAGAAAATAAATGTACATAAATATATAATTTTTTGAAACGAAAAAAATATCCAAACGGTTATAAGGATTACTGACATAAGTGAAGACTCGTACCAATGGAATAACTGTGTTTTCTTTTGAATTAATAAATCAAATAAAAGTCTGAATTATTTATCTATGCTTCCATACTAATATTTTAAAGAGGTAAAATTTGTGAGTTAGTGATGTTGTGGCGTTGTAGGGGGTAATTTCAGGAACTACTGGTCAGATTTTAAAAAATCTTTCAGTGTTACATAGCTCATTCATCGAGAATGGTTATAGGCTATATATCATCACGCTAAGACCAATAGGAGCGGAGCACCAATGAAGAATGTTTAAAAATCGGGGCTTTTATTCTTCGTGAGAGCTTCCGCTATGTTAACGGAATCTATTCCACGCGAACAAAGTCGCGGGCAGTGGCTAGTATTACATAATTTGAATTGTTAATATTAGTCTGGAACTGGCTCCACAAGCTCGATACAAAATATCAACATTACATAGGCACTATACTGCGTCGTTCGTCCGACGCACGCGTAATACGTCACGAGCATGTCGATGTCATATGTGACGCGAACCCAAAGTTTTTTTCTCTGCCAAAAATCGTTGAAAGATTACATAAGTTAAGGCCCACGTCCCCTTCCTCTTTCCTACTTTCCCTTTCCTTCCCCTCCCCCTTCTCCCATATACAGGCTGGCAACGCACTTGCGACGTCCCTGATGTCGCTAGTGTCTATGGACGGTGGTGATCACTTAACATCACGTGACCCACTAGTTCATTTGCCTCCTTTGATATAAAAAAAAAACTTAAAAAAAACATTTCAATAAAAATTCTGTGGGCATATTAAGATTTAGTTGTAAGCTTACCCCGTGATATAAAAGCGTTATATTATATTTCAGATTAAAGTTGTCGGAGCTTTCTGTCTGGTCTGTGCTTTGACTTGCGTGCTCGTAACCATTACTACAACCGTTATACATATGAACAAGTAAGTTGTTTATTTATATTGTATTAAATATATAAAAACCCAATGTCATTATGTTTGTTTGCAATGAACTCCGAAATAGGGATGATCGGTATTTATCGATGTTGAAGAAACATCGATGTTTATCTGAAAAGGATCGATGTTTTGATTTCAATAAAATCGACACTTTTATGTGATGAGAATAAAATATCGAAATGTTAATGTATTCTTTAGGATCATCTAACATTCCATGTACTAAGTTAAGGACTAGATAACTATCAAATTTAACTATTTTACACTAGATGATAATAATGAACGTTGTCGAAGTAAACCGTACGAATAGTTATTTCTTTGCATTTCCTAAAGGAAAAAGCAAAAGGGGAGAGCTTCAGAAAGGGTTTTTTCAAAGCTGTCCAACTACTGCACATAACGGAACAGAGGATATGGAAAACACCCGATAAAGCTAGGTTTTTTACAGAGAGTTTTATGTGCTAGCAAAACCATCGATGTTTTGAGACATCGAAGTTTTGCTTTCGATGATTATCGTATATCGAAACTTTTATACCGATGTCAACATCGATGTTTTTCTAATATCGATCATCCCTGCACCGAAATTACACAACCGATCTTCAGGAAACGTTGTCATTTATGTACACGCGTACTGTACTGTGCACGCCACTCTGTTTGGGTGGAACCTAATGTAAAAGAAAAAAATGAGCCGTCACGGGATGCCTGGCAGATGTGAAACATCAAAATTGTTTTGTTTAAGTAATATGCATAAAGTAAACAGATTATGACAGGAATCAGTTATGGAATAATGATAAGATAAAGTATTATAATTTTTTTTCATAAAACAGTGACTTATTTATTTTATTACATAAATATTCATTTTTATTAAATACAAAATACAAAAATTAAACTAGGCGCTAGCGCGGAGTGTTTGGCGGCATTTATCAAAGGGCGCTAGGTTGTCGGCGCGTGCCGCGTAACTCTAGTAGAACAAGTGGCCTACAAGATATGGTTGCAAATGTTTTTAAGTATTTCGTTAATAATGCAAAGTTTGTGTTTTGTCACCACAAACGTCACGGCAAAATTAAGTTTAGGATGCGCATATAGACGTTTCGAATCAAAAAACAGTGATTAATAGAGTCATATGAATGTATTAAGTCCATTTTCTCTCGTACTTAAAATTACAATAACTTATAACTTCATATCATCACGCTAAGACCAATAGGAGCAGAGCACCAATGAAGAATGTTCACAAATCGGGCTCTTTTTTTTTTTCATCGAAGCACGGTATAGTGACTGCATTATGCCTGATGTTAAGCATAGTACAATCCAAAAACATCGGCAACCACCGAGAGAGATCATCCATCGTCGGTCGCCGCTGTCACGCCGGCCATAATGACGAAAGTCACCCGGTACTGGATATGCACAGGCTGATCCCGAAACGCGACACGCAGATGCGAGTCACTATGACGGGCTTTTTCGCCATATGCATGGTGGTTGCGACCCAGTCGGGCTGTAAAACCCTACCACCCCGCTTTCGCCATTGCCTCGTTCGTTATTCAGCAGGGTGCACCACGTGCAGGTGAGGTTGGCTTGGGTGTCTTAAGTCTTAAGATGTTACTCGACACCCTTTACACCTCAAAACTTTTTTCCTCTTGAGAGCTTCCGCTGCGTGCTATCTTTAGCTTAAAGTATCTATTTCACGCGAACGAAGTCGCGGGCAGAGGCTCGTTATATATAGATGTGAAATCGTTGTAATTGTGAGCAGCTATTCTTATTATGTTACTCACCTATTTTAAACTCGATTTTTAACTGAGATTATTCTCTTTATGGCGGTTTGTTGTAGGTTACAAACGCTGAAGTTTTGCGAGTACACGAAACTGACTCGAACCTGCACCTGTTTCTCGATGCCGCCGGATTCGCAACATGCTGGTACCGATGACGATGGTAAGTATTTGTATATATATATATATATATATATATATAAAATATAAAGCTGAACAACCAAAAACAGAATAATAACTTAAATGATAATTTTGTAGTTATTTTGATCTGTATAGGTCGATACAGGGTGAAAGTTTAGACAGTAGCAATATTTACATAGGATACTCTGCACTCGATTCTCGTTCTAAATCAATTAGAAAAAATAGGTGCTTAACATTTGACCTATCTAGATTATTTTTAACATAGGAGAGGGAAGTTGAGGAGAGGTGGACCTCCGGTGCTCTCACTAACCGAACGAAACGCAACATTGCAAGCACTGTTACTTCACGTTGGTTTTCTGCGAGAGGGTGGTACTACCCCGGTCGAGCTGACCCATTCATGCTGAAACTAGTAATAGCTTTAGCGTGCTTCTACCACTACAAAATATATGCAATCCTCTACGCGTATATGTTAAAGCACAGTCTTAATGAAAGTCTGGTGATTTCACTTTCACTAGAAAATGAACGTGGAAACGTTAGGAACAAAAGAAAAGGATTTATTGTCGGTTTTATTATCGGAAATTATTAACTCCGGGTCGCCCCTTGTAGCATACGGCACCGATCAATGCACCTAGGTTTGTTACGATTGTGTTTATACTTTTGAAAGTCTTATAATAAACTTTTTTTTTATTATGATGTTAAGTGATCAGCCTGTGTTGGTGGGGAAGGGGGAGGGAGGGAAGGGAAAGGGGCCACGGACGCTATCATTGACGGGACGAAACACAACAATGCGAGCACTGTTACTTGTTTAACCTTTCTCCTGGTATAAAAGTTCCTGGTAAATTTTACATATCTATACATTTGATACTAATATTATATACCTGAAGAGTCTGTTTGGTTGAACGCGCTAATCTTAGAAACTACTGGTCCGATTTGAAAAATCTTAGATAATTCATTTAATAAGGAAGATTATAGGATATATCATCACACTAAGACCATTAGGAGCGGAGCAACAGTGTAGAAAGTTTAAAAATTGGGCTTTTTTCCGTTTCTGCTACGTGTTACCGTTTGCCCGAAGTAGTTATTCCACGCGAACCAAGACGCGGGCTGAAGCTAGTAATAAACCATGATACCGGCGATGGAGAATCTGTCTGTCGGTGGTTGCCGATGTTTTTGTATTGTACTCTGTTTACCATCAGGCATAGTGCAGTCACTTTGTCATGCTACACTAAAAAAAAAACTAGTCTACGGAACCCAGTTTAGAGATCCCTGCTCTAAGGTGCTCGTTGTTTTAGGAGTACGGTGCGTGTTTGAAGGGGTTACCGACTGTGGAGTGGTTCATGGCGCCCTCTACTGGTGTCTTCGTGGTGTTTTTGCACTCTCCGTGAGCGCTGTACTCGTCTGTATATTCAGCTGTATGTTGGCCTACCAGCTGTTAAGGTCAGTCACTTTTCAGGCTCTTCCATAAATTACGTCCGGCAAAATTTTTCAGACCCCCCATAAATATTACATTACGAATAATAAATCCCATAAATACATGATTCATAGCGATTTATGTTCTCAAATGTCAATCATTTTGAATCGAAACAAAACATGAGTAAATTTAATAAGTTATCAAGCCGTTATGACTGATATATGTATGTATATAAATAAGCAGAGACAAAACATCAAAAACATCTTCGTTCTTTATATCTCAATCTATATTCTTTCATGTTTTTAATAGTTATTCAATGAAAAAAATTGAGCCGTCACGGGACGCTTGGTAGATGTGAAACATCGTATTTTTTTTTGTATAAGTTATATGCATAAAAAAACAGATTACGACAGGAATCAGCTATGGCATAATGAAAAGATAAAGCATTATAAATTTGTTACATAAAATTATGACTGTTTGTTTATTTTATTACATAAATATTAATGTTTATTAAATACAAAATACAAAAATTCAACTAGGCGCAGGCGTGGTGTGTTTGGCGGTATTTATCAAAGAGCGCTAGGTCTTCGGCGGATGCCGCGTAAGACTAGTAGAACTAGTGGCCGACCCAACAGTTTGAACCTTATGTTTATACAAATAGGATTGCAAATATTTTTGAGTATTTCGTTAATATTGCAAAGTTCGTGTTTTGCGTCGCCACGCCAATATTCAGCTTTACCGGAGGGTAATAGATATTTCACATCAAAAAATCGAAAGACAAATTTGCAAAATTATAGAAGAGCTGCAAACGTCACGTTTAATTTAACTACCCAGACCCCCCTTATCACAGTGACCCCCAATCTGCCCAGAATTACTAACGTACTTTATGACAGACACCTCCTGTAGGTAATAAGATAATTGGTTTGTAGTGATAGTTTAATTCGTTATAAACATAATGTTTAACTTTCGATTGAGTGACGCGAGCGCTATCTGTTGGATGTGAACCCGGTTCTTCAACATCCTAATGCTGTTTTTTAAGTCTGTCACTTCCGCTTTCACTTTGACGTATTCCATTATATCTGGAACCTGTGAACAAAAAATATAGGGCTATAACATATTATAAAAGAAAGCCCTCCCCCATGTCTGCCTGTCTGTCTGTTTGCTCAACTAGTACTTAACAGATTTCCATGTGGTTTTCACCGATAGAAAAAGTGGTTCATGAGGAAAGTTTAGGTATTTAATTTGTCAAGGTTTCAGTATCATGGCGGGACGTCCCCCGAATAGTTGGTACCTCTTATGTTGGACGAACTTTCTTCAAATCGCTTTTTCTACTGGTGAAAACCGTATGAAAATCTGTTCAGGTGTTTTTAAGTTTATCGCGAAAAGACAGAAATGGCAGAGGACTTTGTTTTTTTTAATATCTAGGTATAGTTATTGTAAATATTTGCATAAATAAATTCCAACAGTTAGTACCTCGTACATTTGACGAACTTGTTTCACTTCGTTCAGTTTTAACGCCAGAGCGTCTGCTTGCACCTTTATTACTTCCTTCTCCTTGTCCAACTCCACTGTCTCTTTAATTTTGCTTTTAGTCGTCTTCAACACATCTGACAGATATTTGTTCTGCTCCACCATTGCTTTCTTGTGTACCGTTAAGTTTAAATTAGCGTCGCCGGCCATTTTTTTCAATTCGCCCAATTGTTGTATTTTCTGGTCTATGATCTTAACGCATTCTCCGTTTTCAATCTTTAACTTCTCGAAATCGACTGCCCTTAGGCTTTCACTCAATTCTGCTTTTATTTTAATTTGCCCGTTCAATTTGCTGTATTGCGTATTTAAGGTACTTGTCCGTAAGCGTAGTTTACCTATTTGACTGTCTGCAATTTTTATCCATTCGGTCATAAAGCGTATCCAAATTTCAGCCGGTATCCGTTGCGCTATGTCGTCCCAACCGTCAGTAGTTACTTGTTGGTTAAAGGATTCTGTTGCTTTATTTATATCTGTCACCCTAACTTCTATTTCCTCTAGCTGAGCTTTGAGTAAAGCGTGCTGTTTTGCCGCTTTCTTCCTGACTTTTTCCAAATTTGCTATTAATATCTCCATTTCGGAGGTGACTAGTTCGTTTCTTTCCAAAACGTTGATTCTCGGTCCGGTACCGAAGAGAATAGTGCTGCCGATTCTGGCTGAGGAGTCCACGCGTCTAGCCGATATCCGAGAAGTGCTTGTTAGCATTCTGGATGGGCTGGTGATAGATTCCAGACCGAATCTTGACGTTTGGGATTTTAAAAAGCTCCCAGCGTTGAGAGTCGAGGTGCTCTGCAATTTATTTGCATATTCCAAAGCTTGTTGGATTCCGTGCATCAGCGACGGTTCTAACCTTATTATGGTCTTCTCTAATATCTCATTTTCCAGTTTGAGTATTCTGATCTGCTGTTTAAGATCGTTCACTTGTTTGGTCAGTTCGGCGTCTGTTAATTCCGTTGCGTCGGTAAGAAACCGACTGATAGATCTCGAAGGATGACTGATTGACCTCGACGGTTGGCTGTTGATACTTGTTTGGGCTTGGGTGATTTGTGCCATATTAACTGCTAAGATCCGTGTAAATTGTAGAAAATAATGTTATTGACATTTGTCATCTAGTAAAAGCGGTTGATCTTTAAATGGTGTAGTTAAGGTTGATTTTGGCGGAATTTGTTAAGCTTTTCGTTCCCATGGATATCAGTGTTGTCTTGGTGATTTCGTATATGTATAGTTAGGTCAATGCCCAGAGGTATGCTAATGTATTTATTTTCACATAATAATATAAAAATAATTGGACTTTTAGGCGGGATTTTGGAATGCAATGTAGTGAACTTTATATTTTATTCATAATCTTGTGTTATTTGACTCTATATTATGTAATATTGGTATTGTTTTACGTAATATAATTAGTTTATTGTGCACAAGTGAAGTGGGTGAGAAATAATTCTACGGAGCATGGATTCTGACTTGCGACAAAAACTCCCTGGAAATTTCTAACAAAAAGGCCTCCATCTTGTTAGTTTATTGAAATAGTTGCAAGAAACTTGTAATATCATTACCTACTTGACAAATAGCAGTGATAATCTACTAGAAGATTGGTTGGGAAGAAAAGTAACTGATTCCTCTCCATTTCTTTGGCTATTGAAATAAATTGGAAAGTTTTAATCGTACCCAAAAAGTAAGTAACCCACGAAAATGTATCACAAAATTCCGCAACAAATTGTAATAGTATTATACGATGGTTGTTTTGACCTGATTTAGCCTCAATTTATATAAATTACGTAGTCAAATCGGCTATGTTATTATTCATATTGTCCGGGCAGTATATATAATGTCTCAATTTTATAAACAATGTTTATAGAGTGCTAATATTTTTAGGACGGTTAATGGTGAACGAAAGTGATCCGTCACGCTCAGGCCAGTGACGCACTGAATCGTGTATACTCGGCTCTAGTAATCATCTCGTAATCAATCGCGTTTACTCTCTGTCAACGAGTGCATTATTCTAATATTATTATATTTTTATTATTACGTGTAATAAAATAATGTTATATTTGTGTTTGTATATAATCGGTATAGTACTTCAAGTATATATAGAGTATGCATATATTTATTTATGTTTGCACTACTATCGCGTGGTCACTAGTACACAGCCACTTTTTTACGTGTCACAGTCACGAACGCAAGAAGATGTATTGGGAACAGCTGGAGTTACGATGTCGGTCTTTATATCGACCGCCGAGTGGACAAACAGCGCCCACTGCTGGGAGAGCGGCGCAGGTAAAGTTTTCATTTATGTTCAACTAGAGGGCCCGGCGGACACTATCCCGCCCTGATGAAAAAAAGTGTGCGTGTACCTATGTACACGTGGTAGAAGTTATACTTCTTTGGCGTAACAGGATAAAAATCTTTACATAAATTTTATCTCTCGTCTTATTCCACGTTTGTAGAAAAAACGACACGTACAATAGAAAAAAGGTATTTAATACATTGAAAGTTTTAATACAAAGAAATACAAACAACAAATACAAAGAAACAAAATGTTGACTATAGCTAACCTCAGGGTGTCAGTTTTTCGTGACGGTGTGCATCACGCATCGTAATAACTTCAGGGTGTTGGTTTTTCGTGACGGTGTGTGCGCGCATTGAAAATAACTTCAGGGTGTCGTTTTCTCGTGACTGTGTGCCTCACGCAACGTAATAACATCATGGCGTTGTTTTTCGTGACGGTGTACATCACGCACCGTAGTAATTTCAGGTGTCGTTTTTTCGTGACGGTGTGCGCGCGCATCATAAAAATTTACTCTCATTTTTCCCGAACGCGCCAAAAAGAGTATAACTTCAAAAACTTGACAAACTATATATATCATCACGCTAAGACCAATAGGAGCGGAGCACCAATGAAGAATGTTTGAAAATCGGATTTTTCATGTTAACACTAACCCAAAGTAATTATTCCATGTTGGAAGCTATTAAAAGATAAAACCTATTAAATAATATTTCAACATCCTTCCAAAATCTCGAGTGTGGTAATGTTTTTTTTTCCAGGCAAACTGTAGCTGTTGTGCCCAGTGTCACCCGACACAACCCGCTTGGGACATCAGCCTGCAGCACAGGTTCTGGGCACCAGGTCAGTATACAGACATAGTGACTGCACTGTGTCTCATTGCGAGCGTAGTGCGATTGATCATTGACAACTTTTAAGTCCTACGAAACTTATTTCTACTGTATTTAGGCAGCGACATATTAACCACTCGGCTGATATTCCAAGATCCAGATCTCAAAATGTCGGATTATGCTTTTAAATGGTTTTGACAAAAAAAAAAAAATGTTTTTGAAAATATTCTTACCTTCATAAAATGTTTTTATATCATAGCAGGTGGGTCACCTCATGTTAAGTGATCACCACCGTCCATAGACACCAGCAACAAAAAAACAAGTGCGTTGCCGGCCTGTGTTGGTGGAGAAAGCGAGAGAGGAAAGGGGAAGAGAGGGCAGGGAGAGGGAGGGAGGTGGGCTACCGGCGCTCTCAATGACCGAACGAAACGCAACAATGCAAGCACTGTTAATTCACGTTGGTGTTTCTGTGGATCGGGTGGTAGTACCGGGTACTAATCGACTCATTCATGCTGAAACCAGTAATAGCTTCCGCGTGGCTCTACCGCCTATAAAATAGCCACAGAATGGCTCAACTCTGCGAAAAACAGACAGAGGGCAGGAGCTAAAAGAGGCCTTTACACGAGAGGGGTCTAAACCAAAGTATTTTACATTTAAACTTCATAATAGAGTTTTTGGAGGGGTTTCTGACTGCCATGTAGTCGATTTTATATTTAATTCTTAATCTTGTGTTACTAGACTCTATATTGTGTAAATTTCATGGTGTTTTACGTAATATAGTTAGTTTATTGTGCATAAGTGAAGTGAATGGCAAATAATACCACGGAACATGAAATTCTGAGATGCCACAAAAACTCCCTGGAAGGTTCTAACAAGGGAGCCACCATCTTGTTAGGATATTGATTCACACGACGCTTAATATTGAAATGATCGTACGACGCTTGTGATATTATTGACTACGCGACAATGGCAGTAATAATCTGAAAGATTGATTGACAAAGATAAAGTTAAAAAAAATCTTGATAATATTACTTTCTAAAACCTTTTATTGTTAAATAATTTATTTCTTTCGTTGTTTGGAATAAACGGGCTTTTCATTATTATTATTTAGTCTTATTAATATATCTATCTATCTAATACCTCTAAACCAGCAATTCTTGTATATTTATATATATTCAGGATCTCGTAAACGGCGTCAGCGATTTACGTGAAACTTAGTATGTAGATCATTTCAGGGACGATAAATCGATCTAGCTAGATTTCATTCATAAAAATATTTTTTAACTGAGTGTTCAGGCAATGAAAAAATATAACTAGAATTAAAAACGTAAATGTCGCCGGCGCTGTTAAAACAAAAATAGCACATCAAAGAAATCGGTTGCTTCGAAAATCCGTGTAACCCCAGTTCGAATCCAAGTGACAGCAGAAGAGATACATATTTTTTGATTTTTTTTTTTTTTGTAAAGAAATGTTAATTTTATGAGGCAAACCTAACAGCTTATTTTAATTTAAAAATGATTTTTAAAGAACCGAGCTAGGCTTAAACGCCAAAATTTTTATTAACTGAATCCTTTTTTTTTCGAACTGACTACGCTATTGACCCAGCCAGGTCTTAACAGCTTCACCGAACTACTAAGGTGAGCGCTTGCGGCACTCAGCCGATTTTATTTGAGCAACTGGGTCAAGGGTGCACAGCACACCTCGGCTTGGGCTGTTGCCTGATACATGCAATTCGCAACCTGTCTGAGCTGTCCTAACTATTCATACATATATGAGTTGTTGGTGCATATATGTGTACCAAGCATACATATCTCAACAACTTATATATATTTCGTATCGGATACTTTTCCAAACTATTTCAGTTCGATAAGGGAAAGAAACAAATACCTTCCACTTCCATGTGTAAGCGTGTATGCATGCACGTGCGTGGGGGTGATATGTGTAATGTTGTTGCAGTGATGTAAGACTTTGTGTGAGTGTATCGCGCGAGTCGTGCACTCAAGGGCTCCACGGCGAGGGAACGGACCTAGGCTTCAGCCGCTGCCGAGGGGGGCTTAATCTGGTGTGCGGGGTTTTAACTAAATCCTTCAAAAACGCCAAATTGTAGCAACACAATACATTAGATTGTAGCACAAAGTCGAGGCTGATACGATAGTTAAAATATAACAAGACACTATTACTTTCCAGGTCGTATCGGCAATCTATACTCACCAAATCCAGGCACTGGGAGGAAGACATCGGCCTGGAGCTGGTTTCCATGGCCGAGGAGTAACAGTCAAAAGTATGTATAAATACAATGCAAAATATCATTTTACTAATCAAGCGTCACCGGTTTTTAAGTCATGAAGTCGAGTTATTTTTATTTAGTGTGTTTTGTTGTAACTAGATAGCGCTACCAAGATTTCTAAAAGAAGCCATTTGTTTTTAGTAATAATACTCATGTGTTCCTTCACGGTATCTTGCTGCAAGTAACAGATGTGTTTTTAATGTAAAAGTATTCAATATTTCGCATATCATTACTTATGTATTACTAATAATATAACATATCACGTGCTACATTAGTTATTTATATAACCGTTACGTATCACATGTACGTGATATGATTTATATCACACAATACATTTTTTTTTTCGAACTGACTACGCTATTGACCTAACAAGGTCTTAATAGCTTCACCGGACTACTACATACATTATAATTTGTAGAACTCTGTAGTAACGACACGTGCTAATATCTAGGAGAAACCATTTATTTGAATGAAATAAAATCTTATTCATAATACCGTTCAGTTTTCATTTACTTGAAATGTGATCTTTTTTTTATTTTTTTTTTACTTCAATAGCTTACAATTTTTTTTTTATAAAATAGCTTTGAATATGTAATAATTACAGCCAAAACATACTTGTTCTCATATAACTAAGTGATTGATAGATATCGATAATAGTTCTATCAATAAAGAAATATATGTGAGTAAGTGTGTGAATGAGTGAGAGAGAGTGTGTGTATGCATGTATTTTTTACTCCTCTGCGTACATAGTTACGTGCTTACATTCTTCTTATACTGTTATTTACATAATAGCGTGACTTAATATTATAAAAAATAAGGCAAATTATGTCACTTTCGTTTTTTATTCTTGGCTATAGGTCGTTTTGCTTTGCTGCAGATCAATTAGTAGTCCGGTGAAGCTGTAAAGATCTCAATTGGTCAATAGCATAGTCAGTTCGAAAAAAAAACTGCGGATCAATACTTTTCTTGCTAGTCGTCATGTGTAAAATATAGTAGCACGTGATTTATCACCGGTTATTAATATATTAATATTAGCAACGAAAAATAACGTTAGCTAGCCAGAATTTCTATGCGTCATTTACACACAACAGAGTTCAGTTTTGTGTGTTTAGAGTTATAATTGTGTGTCGATGTGTAAATTTTGAGTGATATCTTTTAACATACTTCTAAATATAACAAGTTACAATTTATCACTGGTTATATAATAGCGATAAAATTAATTTAAATATTCATACTTAGTTTACACATTAAGTAATTAGTTGTGACGGTGTGTAAATTTTGAATAACATGATTCAATATATGTAGTTCCTGCTGTCGAATGGGTGGCGTACCTCAATAGGGTGATAGTGCGTATGGTTTCTGTGAAATCAAATA
>JACEII010000125.1:578050-625850 GCA_014332785.1 Antheraea mylitta | reverse complement strand
ATTGTTGGGTATATCATTCTATGATATGCATTGTTGGGTATATCATTACCATGTTCTAGTTTCGAAGGACCATAGGAAATGGCACACAAGTCTTTTCCACTATAGAACTAGTAAATAGCTTTCAATGACCATTTAAAAACAGGTGGACTCCATATTGTTTTTTTTACTGGTTTAGGTCTTCGATGCACGATTGTCGCAACGCAAATCAGAATGCGGAATCCGAAGTCTACTTCGCGGACGTGTCAAGTTGCTGTAACGTCTCTGTCAAGGTATGCTACTTTAAATCCATTGGAATAAGTCTTAAATTGCGACATTAATGTTAAATCGATTCCTCATTCCCACTTTCGATTCGATGTATCGATTCGACTCCTACGAGATCACTTTTAAAGTAACTATTTCGATAACGATGTCAGATGTTTCGCTCTGTTTTTTATCAAGCGTCGTTTTGTAAATGAAAATGATCACGTTTCACCATATTAACTTTATTCTTCGTCTTCCTCTAATCACAATAATACTTAACCTGTCTCTTTTGCGCTATTTTATTCCTTATCTATTTACTCTTTGAATATTTCTAACATGACTTACATTCCATACTTTATAAACAACAGAGCGAAATGGAAAATGTCAATGACTCTGTCATAACTTGTATTATTTAATTTTGTAGTGATAATGGCATAGTTGATAACTAAGCGTGTAGGCGTGTACGTGTGTGGGGGTGATCGTGTAGTGCTGTAGCAGTGATGTATATTTGTGTGTGACCGTATCGCGCAAGCAACGCACTCAAGGGCTCCCTACCGAGCGATCGAACCTAGGCTTGAGCCGTTGCCGTGGGAGACCTAATCGGGTACAATGGACGTAGGTTTAAATCCTAGCAACAGAGATGAAAGAAAACATCTCGATAAAACCATTGCATGGTGGCTTTTTTTAAGAACGTTGTCTGCTACCACCCTCAGGTTAGACATCTCTCGCTAATCGTCTGTTGATGTGTTCAGGCACTCGCACTTCAGAGCCAGTCTTGGTTTTATTGTGTTTACCATCTTCGACCACATTTTTATTTAACATCACATGAGATTTTTGATGAGATGAGAGAAATTTTATATCATGGGAGGCAAACGAATAAGTGTGTCACTTGATGTTAAGTGATCACCACCGTTCATAGACACTAGCAACACCAGGGGAGTCGCAAGTGCGTTACCAACCTGTGTTTGGAGGGGACGGAGTGGGGTGGGTAGCGGAAGGGGAGAGGGAAGTGAGCCTCCGCTGCTCTCACTGACCGAAAAAAACGCAACAATGTAAGCACTGTCACGTTCACGTCAGTGTTTCTGTAGGTCGGGTGGTAGTACTACTAGTACTACTACCCGGACGAGCCGACCCATACATGCTGAAACCAGTAATAGCTTCAGCGTGGCTCTACCACCTAGCATTGTGTCTAAACGCTAAAACCTATAAAATTAATCTATTTATCCGCAGGCGGAATGCTGTATCAATGCAAACGTATCCGCACTTGTCGGTACAATCGAGAACCACCCGGAATCGACATCAGAATCAGATACCGGTTCATTCACTCTCACGAGGCAACAACGACCTCAGCCACAAGTCGGTTCCAAACGTCGACCGCGACAAAACGACAAACACACCAAAAATCAAGAGAAAGTACGTCAAGCTCTCAACAGCTCTGTCCGAATGACGGAACATCAAATAGAACAACTCAACTGCTCCAAAAGAACGAGCGACCGGATGAACGATCCGAGAATCGAACGAATAAACGACACCAGGATCGATAGAATGAACGAAAGCCGATCAAGCGAACGAATGAGCGGCTCGAGGGACCGGTTGAATGAGTCCCGTCTTTGTGAACGTATCGATCGCGCGAACGATCCAAGAATTAGTGAGCGGATGCCTGAAGCGCGGTTGAGTGAACGATTGTGCGAATCGCACGACCGGTTGAATGATTCGCGGAATCGCGATATAAACGAATCGAGAATTGAACGTATGAACGATCCCAGAATAGGTGATCGAATGAACGAAATGAGATTGAGCGAGCGAATGGAGCGTTTGAATGACTCTAGAATCAATGATAAGTTGAACGAATCTCGATTAAGCGAGCGTATGGATCGCATGAATGACACTAGAATAAGCGACAAACTGAATGAATCTCGATTAAGTGATCGCATCACCGATACTAGATTAAGCGATAAATTGAACGAGTCTCGACTGAGCGAACGAATTGATCGTATGAATGATTCTAGAATAAGCGACAAGCTTAACGAATCTCGCTTGAGCGAACGAATGGATCGCATGAATGATTCTAGGATAAGCGATAAGCTAAATGAAACTCGACTAAGCGAGCGAATGGATCGCATGAACGATTCTAGAATAAGCGATAAGTTAAACGAATCACAACTGAGCGATCGAATGGAACGGATCAGCGAAAAGATGAATGAGTCACGTTTGTGTGAACGTATCGGAATGGAACGAATGAACGACCGGTTGAATGAATCTCGTTTGTGCGAGAGAATGGCAGATGTAAATTCGAGCTTTCGGATCGAAGGTAGTCCGATGAGGTCTAACATTCCGATGCGAATGGGTCGCTCAAGTCCGAAATTAGTAAGAGACCATCCGAGGCAGTGCAGTTCTGAGCAGAACAAACAGGAATACTTCGTCCAGCAGATGTCACCGTTGTCTCCGAATACTGAGGAATCTCTGCTGTCTGATGATGACAGGCCTCAGGACCAGGTCTACTCCAATGACCCTGAGACTTCGAAATGCCTAGGTCCTGATGCGCAATACGAGCCAGTAAGAGATGAGAAAGTGGAAATAATGAAAGGAAATCACCACCACTGCTACAGTGACACGAACACGATGGATTCAGGCTGGCAGAGCGGTTCTGAGAAGCAAGTGACAGATTGAAAAATATATTTTTTTATGTATATATAACGTGTGAAACTTTTGTGCGGCCATTATAATCACGTATCGTCAAAAACTCACCTGGTTTTCTATCAATAATATTTTCGATTAAAGATGGTGGACTTTGCTGTGATCAGCATGGTCATTAGCTTTGTGTCTGGGTGTTAAATCTTGATATATCTATGTATACCTGCTCTTTCGTTACCATTTTGCAATATATTGTAGCGAAATTAATTATAATGAAGTATTTCACACATCATTGGGTAATATAACAGGTGATAACATATCACGTGACATGTTATTTACTTGGTTCGAAAATTCTCGTTGTATATTGTACAAGTACATGGATTACAAAATATAGAGCTATATAACACAATATTATGAATAAAATATAAAATTAACTACATATAGTCCTTCATGTAATTCCCGCTAAAAACTTTCATTATAAAAGTTAATCTTGAAAAGGTTATAATTAGCAAAAACGTTAAAATTCAACTCTATTATCTCAATAATAGAGTTAGAGATAATCTAAGTTTAATTGTTAAACTAACAGCTGCCCGAGACTTTGTCTGCGTTAGTTTATTTATAAAGTATATTTTTGCACAACGCAATTTTTTTTAAAATGAATGTAGCCTAATTTATGGATTATATATTCATTAATTTTAGAAAAAAAATTGGTTCCGCGTAAATTTAATAAACTGAATAACTAATATCCAGTATCGGACGCACACTTCGCGCATTTTTTCACTGATTTTCTTTGTTGTACGAATCTGCAGCTAATAGCAGCTAGTATTGGATAAATGTTATCTGTGACGGTAATTTCACAGCAACGAGTCTTAGGAATTGATTTGAATTACCTCTACGAATATATATAATTAAACAATGTAAAATTGAATTACATGTATATAAACTTATTTTAGTCTTTCATCTGCGTTATGCGAGACGCACATTACATTGTAAATAGGTAATATAAGGGATACTGTATTTTTTAAACTTCTAATGTATTACGACACACACGTTTTTGATAATGAAAATAGTCGATTGATAATATCGACCCGTGTGAATAAGTATTACGCAACAACAATCAATAATAGGTCTAAAAACGAAATCCTTTCGCGTTGTTCCTACTTATTGATAATAACAGACACCAGCTGGGTTGTAAACACGACAACGTAATTCATTCTGAGTCCATCATTTTTCTGCATCGCTCATAGTATGACTGAGCGGTTCGTTTCACTAAGTAGGGGATTGACAGGTTTAGGAGACAATAAAAGCTCTGATTTATGATAACAGTGTAACAATTATGTATGTTAGGGGATAGTAATTAACTAAAGATATAATAACTGTACTTCATATTATGATAATGAGAAAATAATCGACTTTAATGTATTACATACGATTATACATACGTACAGAAACTTTCCCGTCGTTTTTATGTCACTGGCTGTTTAAATGTGAGCCAAACATCTGTTATTTGATAACCGCTACTTCATTACAAGAATACGCGATAAATATATAACTGAATATAAATAATACTCTTGTAAATAAATAAGTATATTAGTACATAAACAATGTAAAAATGATATAACTTTAATGCAAAAACGGAATTGTTTTGAGTATAGTATAGAGATGATTAGCTAAAAATCGCTATAGAGATGAAATTATAAAAATAATTAACAAAGAGTAGTTTTATTCACCAATTATGACTGTTTGAATAAAATTAATATAAAGTCTTACAACTTGATTGTCTGTATAGAAATTCATTAGTATTTTATATGAGAAATTAAATAACGATTCAAGCTTAAGAAGAAATTCGGTCGGTAACGCGATTGAGCAGAACGTTATAACAAAAATCCATTGCTGCCTCGGTCTGCCAGAACCACAGGATATAGTGCAAGAGAGACCACTGCAATTTGGGCGAATTGTATCTGTGCGTATTGCTTAGGAAATAATAATTTCGTACTGTAGTGTTGCCTACTCTAAAATTAGAATGACTAGTATATTTTGACGTGAAATACATTTAGTTAAATAACAAATTTAGTTATGTTTCTTATACGTATACTTATCATATTTGTATGTTCAATGTCTGATGCAGATAATATAACTAGAAATTTTAGTAATACTATTCATAGAAAATAATTTATGATGCTCAGTTCTTGAACCTTAGTTTTTTATTAATCTGCCAATTCTGTCAGTAACTTCTTCCTTTTCCTTTGTTACTTGCAATGCTTGAATACGGGAATGATATATTCAAATAAATAATTTCGTTTCTAATAAGGGCATATTATACATTATTTTGGTCCTTCGAGCCGAATGTGGTGGAACGTGGACTGACTTACAAAAAACAAAACAGACTAAGAGATTCTGAGATGATATAGTAATAGTTTTCATCGTTTCTTTTTGAAGCTCCCTTTCGTATTGGCGCTCTTTTATTAAATAGAAAACGTTTCTACAAAACAGATTTAACTTACAATTATTGTTTTAATTCAAAAGTGCTCATACGAATACGGATTATGTAAGAATATTTAGGGATTAGTCCTAAGTAATTTTTGATAATTGTATATAATCTTTTAGTTGCCAAGATTTCCCTTGATACCAATTGTGGGTATCTTTCAGGTTTATAGACTATAGCGATGTGCTGACCTTTTTAAGTTTTTTGACATGTTGTAAGAATTGCTTATTTGTTATATTTTATTGTAATAATCATAGTTCCTAAAGAATTAAAGTTACGCACAAAAACGCATAGCGTACTTAGTTCTTTATTCTGTGTATTGTAAAAAATATATCATACAAGATGCGACTGTCACGATAAGATTCCGTGATTTATTTGATATGATATGAAAAATATTGTTCATGCTATCACTAACCCGAAAACGTCTGATATTTATGATACGTAATTATAACACAGGGAATTTAAATATCTGCTTTCTATTACAAGGTTATATGATTTCTCCGTATTATATTCATTATTTGTATATCTTGTATATATGATCGCTAATAGAGTTATGTATGATATCTAATAAATAACATTTAATTTTGAACATTGTATTTCTAGTTTGAGGCTTTAGAACGATTGTTCACGAGGAATGTTATCATCGTGATAACAATTGTCCGATATAAAATATAACAGGTTGTTATTTAACGCCTGTGATATCTAGCAGTGATAAAAAAGTAATTTCATTGTTATACAAGAATATTATTACTATACCGTCGTCAATATTACCTAATATTATTTTTATATACATTATTGTATCCGAGTCGTGCTATTTCCATACTTGCGTGACGAAACTTCGGCTACTTGTTCCGCTATAAACTAACCTCTAAAATAATTCCACCTCTGTCAGTCGAATTGTATTCGAAATTAGCGCTTTCAAGTCCCTTCAACGTGTGTCAAAATCATGGATATAGTTATTGTACTCCGTCTATTGCTTCCCATTTGAATGTACTGCATTTGTATACATCCTGGAGATAGACGCAGGTATAGGGGCAGTATCATATATATATACTGTTTTCCAATACAGTGATTGGAGCTCAAGCTTACTGTAGTAAATAATATTTGGTAAATAACAAAAACTACCGACTCTGCAAATGTTAATTCAAAAAATGATATTATAACTAAAAAGCTGTAAATACGTAATAAGCATATAATAATAAGCGGTGCTGTCGTAGCAGCACCTTGTTAAAACTTGGCTAGTTAGCAAACGTCAATCCGCCCGTAAATAAGCAACATATTTCTTTTTCACCGCCGATATTGAGAATGAGCCATCTTACACATTTTGTCTAAGACAGTGGAGTTACAATATTACTTTACGTATGTGTGCGTTATGGTGCCAATTGTTTTGTCAAAATGTGATGGTAACGTATCTACAGCTTTTTGATGTGTAACATATAGGCGTGGGTAAACCGGATTGTTGGCGTGGCGAGTTTGAGAGACGTGGCGACGCGATGCAATGCGTAAATTACTGTGCACAATATCTCTATTCGCACTGAGCTCGCATAGTTATAGTGTAATTTGAGATTGTTCGATTCGAATAATTACGATGTTTCACATCTACCAGGCGTCCCGTGACGGTTCAGTTTTGGATATGAAACATCTATAGGCGCGGGTAAACCTGGTTGTCGGCGTAGCGACGCAAAACTCGAACTTGCCACGCTAAGTTTGCAACCCTACAGTAAATTTGAGAATTTGAGACTAGTTTGATTCGAACAATTTTTTAGTTATAATATCATTGAAACCAAATGATATGTCGATAACACATGTTATTTACATAAGAAGAAGTATCGTGTAGTAATACTTGTACAGTGCCACAGCGGTGGTCATTTGTATATATTCTATTTTATATGTGTGTTGTTTGTTAGTATTAAAACTATAAATTTAGTGTTCAAGTAGGTAATCTCTGAATAAAAATTGTATAGATCTGAAAAAATAAAACTATAAATTTGACTTCATCATATTTTTATGTAATTTTTGAATTATATAAATCATTAATAAATACTCATAATTTGAAAATTAATTCAGTTTTGCGGAATCCCAATATCGGGGAATTCCCGAAACGATTGTGATTTTTTTTTGTATTATTAAACTATTGTAAAAATATACTCTCAAAATAATTTTATACTCAAAATTGTGATTCAAATAAATACTTGTGTAATGTAATTATTCGAATTCATTATTAAATATAGCGTTTTTTTTTTACTATGTACCTTTATTGTTAGATCAGTTATTATGGTTCTATTAAAAGACTGAAATCTTATTGGTTTGTTTTTATTTTGTAGTAAATATTTGTTGAGTTTTGGCTGATTCCATTTCTATTAGCAAAGTTATCAGTTTCTAACCATTAACAGCAGATATATTATAATTATTATATACACTCATCAAAAAAGTCTAAGCAACATGTACTAATTTAAATTTTAAGATGGTTCTTCACATTATAACGTTGTATTTTATTTTTAAAATAATATCTTTAGGGTTATATGATGTAAAAATAACAGCTGTTGTCGTTATAAGTTATTTTAATAACAGAAATGAACAATATTAGAATATACTGTAGAAACTAAGATACAAAAGAAACTAAACTTTTTTTTACAAAATGAAATTTCTAAAGAAAATGTATTTATTGTGAAAGAATAGAACAATTTAATACAAAGTATGGTCTCCTCTACTATTCAAAACTTGTCGGCAACGATTAATCATTGAATTAATGATACTGTTTATGTCATCTTGCGGTATTCGCTCCCAACGGAATTGTAGCAAATCCTTCAGCTGTTGGGTTGTTGTCGCTCCGTCCAAGTCCTTCAAAACACGTCTCTGGAGCATGTCCCAATGTCCCATGCGTGTTCGATGGGGTTGAGATCTGGCGATTGTGCAGGCCCGGGCAATACCCGGATATTCTCCATTGCAAAGTATTCACTGGTTCGCTGAGCTGTATGTGAACGCGCATTGTCATGCATTAACCTAAAATCGGAGCCAAAGGTTTGTGCAGATGGGTAGACATAAGGTCTGAGAATATCCTCAATGTAATTTTCATCATTCATGTTTCCATTTATAAAAACGAGCTCAGTTCGCCTGTTCTTCATAATACCCGCCCATAACATAACTGTTGAGCCGCTGTATGGATGAACTTCCTGAACGCACTTGAGCCTTTCGGTATTTCCGGGCCGACGATACACTCGCACCCTTCTTGTATCAGGCTTAAACCCGAATCGCGACTCATCGGAAAACATAATTTTATCCCATTGTTCCTGGGTCCATGTTATGCGTTCTCTACACCATTCATATCGAGGAGCGTGATTCCCGTGACGTATCGGTGGACACCTGATTGAACGTCGAGCTCGTAGGCCGTACTCATGCAGTCGATTTCGCACAGTTTGAGGACTTACATCAACACCACTTGAAATTTGTAGCATCAAACTTATCTCCCGAGCGGTTAACATCGGCTGGCGTCTTGCAGTCAGTTGTATGTACCGGTCTTGCCGAGTGGTTGTACTCCTTTTACGGCCTGGATGCTGTTCAGCGGGTTCTCCTGTATAATTTGTAGCGCTGCCAAAGACGACAAATAACACTTCTATGAATGCCAAAGTGTCGAGATACCTGAGATTGATTACTTCCCGCTTGCAACATCCCTACAGCTCTTTGCATTTCATCTGCCATCAAATGAAGTCGCTTCATGACGTAAAGAATATCTAATAATTCAATTTTGTCGCTAACTTTATTTAAATGGTTGATAAAATTATAAAATCAAGACTAAACGTAGCAATTAAAACGCACTTAAATTCAAACAAATTTGCAGTCATTTGAATTTTATGAAAAAACAAAACATAATCAATTTTTTTTTACAACCAGCCAGTATGTCATCAATAACAGAAAAGTTTACTTACCTACGCACTTTGTTTGAGTAAATACTTAGAAATTAATTAATATAAATGGTAAAATTTGTAATATCACGCATGTTGCTTAGACTTTTTTCATGTGTATATATGCCAGGTATTTTACATACCAGAAAAACGGGCCAATAATAGTGCTCTAAGGGACGCCAAATGTAGCCAACGATTCTGCAGTGTTTGCTCCATATATTCATTGTGGCAACGTTCTTTCAAATATTTAGTTCCTATAGTGGTCCAGGTGCCCCCAGACTTAACAAGGCCGAACGATCAGTATCAGCCTGTCTCTCCAAACAGAGCGTGTTCACGTTGCGTAACCACAGATCACGCCGCCGTGGTCTGGAGGTAAATTTCGCTCCCGCACTGGTGTGAGAGATTAGGCACCCCTCGGCAGCGGCTCAAGCCTAGGTCCGTTCCCTCGGCGTGGAGCCCTTGAGTGCGCTGCTCGCGCGATACACTCGCACAAAATCTTACATCACTGCAACAAAATTATACATATCACCCCCACGCGTACACATGAAAGGGTTTTGTTTATTTCCCTTATCGAACCGAAATAGTTTAGAAAATGATTCGATACGAAATATATATGAGTTGTTGAGGTATGTATGCTTGGTACACATATGTTCCAAAAACTCATATATGTATGAATAGTTAGGTTAGCTCAGATAGGTCGCGAATTGCACTATCAGGCAACAGACCAAGCCGAGGTGTGCAGTGCACACTTGAGCTAGTTGTCAAATAAAACTGGCTGAGTGCCCTAAGCGCTCGCCTTAGTAGTCCGGAGAAGCTATTAATACCTTGCTGGGTCAATAGCGTAGTCAGAGAAAAAAAAACTTAACAAGGGAAAACGCTGGCGTGATAAAAAAAACGGGGGTTCACAATTCGTAAGCGGGTGTCTACGACATCTACTTACAAGAATGAAGAACTAAAATGTTGGCTTGACTTCATGTAGGCACTTCAATGTAGGCAGACAATATTTTAAAAAAGCTTACCGACTGTCACTTGTAAATTGCATATTCCATATTGAGTTCAACGTGTCGAGACTTTTCATAGATCTGATCTTCACATTTTTGTCGAGTTTTAGGAATATGGTAGAAATGAAGCTACAGATCCACTGGAACCAGCTAAACTTTGAAGGAGGTCTATCAGAAAAATGTTTATAAACCTGTGTTATACATAGTCGTTAAAATGTCAAGAGACGCTATAAAAACACATTAGTGTTGTAATTTAAGTATAAACGTCCTATGGTCAAAAGAAAGGCTTTAGACCAGTGTTCGTCATAATTTTCATGCCACGGGAAACAGAACCATGTGGAGTATTATTGCTGGTCGCACATTTATGGATTGATTAGTTGTTGGCGCCACCAACCAATTCGCATATTTTTTATTACGTATCAAAATATGACCCCCGAAAATTATATATAGCAATAGCTACCTGTGAAGGAATTTATTTACCCTATCCACTGACTAACAACAGATTGATCACAAAGCAATTAAAAATCTAATTAACTGTATCTCAGAGTAATTATATCGTGGCATAATTGGCTAAAGGCGTCAACTACCTTAATAAGCAATCAGTTGGTTAATAATATATGCAAATTCAGTTTTGATAAATCCAAAATTGTTTTTTATGTCGCTGGTCGCACAAATACTGGTCACGGGCCGCACTTTGCCATTTACGGCCTTAGGTCACAAAACACGCTGATCCAATTGCACCTACTAATAATTTTTTTTTATTCAATTTAGACCCTAAGAAGTCGCATACTGCTACTTTTCCCATCCCCCAAATATATGATTTAGTAAACGTATCAACTATATTAGTAGATGGAGTTTTTAGCGAGATCTTGGAATGTCATGTAGTGGCCTTTATATTTTATACATAATCTTGTGTTATTTGGTTGTATATTGTGTAATGTTGGTGGTGCTTTGCTTAATATAGTTTGGTTATTATGCCCAAGTGTAGTGGATCGGAAATAATACCACGAAGCATGGATTCTGACTTGCCACAAAAATTCCCAGGAAAGTTCTAACAAGACGGCCACCATCTTGTTAGTTCGTTGCAATTATATCAAGAAACTTGTAATATAGTTACTCACTTGGCTACGGCAGTAATAGTCTACTGTGACAAAAATAAAATAGAAGAAGACATTATCAGATTACAATTTCGTGAAACCGAAGTGTCCAACATTTAGATTTATTTGCGTTTTAAATAATCTACTAACTGCTTGATGATAGAGATACAGAAATTGTTTTGCAATTTTCAGGACTATTGCACCATGAGTTAAGAAAGGAAACACTTCAATAAATTATGGCAGCTTCTTTCAGCTTTTCGTTGATTAAATATATCAGCCAAATATGCCCGTTACCAGTAATTTGTATCTGAAATCTTAAAACCTCACTTTTAACTCTCCACGTTGCACGACAAATGTTCAACACAGACAATGTATGTTTGACAGAACTGGTTCATTCGGGGTTTAGAAACGCCAACACGTATTTGGCTAGTTTTTTTTTTTCGAAATGTCTACGCTATTGACCCAGTAAGGTCTTAACAGCTTCACCGGACTAAAATTTGGCTAGTGTGCTAAAGTTTAACTCAGTAGTGGTAGGTATGTGAGTCGCTATTTTCAGGACGTCAAAATATTTATAAAATAAAAGAACTTAAGTTTGGAATGTTATTTTATTATATCACTGTCATAGCTTAATTACTTAAATTACGCTTAAGGATCCTTTTAACAATGTTTCTTTAAACAATTTACATGCTACAATTTCTAAATACAGTTTACATTAAAACTGTAGAATAAATTTTAATACGTAATATAATCGTTTATCCTTTTTGCTTCATCAGTTTGAGATACAGCGTAATGTTTTGTATTCATACAATATACAGAAACTTTAATCCTATATTGTTATTAATTGATTAGGAGAATTAATTTAATTGCACGTAATATTAATCAATGAAGTGTTATAACGTTGTTGCTATAAATCACTACAATGTCATAACAATAAGCACGTTGATTAAATAAAGTTCATGTTATAACGTTACAAAGCAAAGGAGCTGCTACTCTAAAATAAATTGTAAGTAGATTTTACTCACTTTGAAGTGAATCAACTTACAGACTGAAAGAACAATAAATATTCGTTATAAAATTATTTAAAATAACGAAAAACAATCATTATACCAGTATACATTTTACAGTTTTTTTTTTTAATCTTGGCCCCCAATGTTCTAGTACATTATTCTTGCCGCTGTCGAGTATATAATGATATTACAAGTTTCTTGCGATCGTTTCAAAAAACCAATAAGTTGGTGGCCGGTATGTTAGAACTTTCTAGGGAGTTTTTGTAGCAAGTCAGAACTATGCTCCATGGTATTATTTCCTATCCACTTCACCACCGATATTACATAATATAGAGCCAAATAACACAAGATTATGAATAAAATATAAAGTCCACTACGCGATATTGCAAAATCCCGCAAAAAATCTCAAATTTTTCAATCATATTATAATTTATGATAAAAATAACAGGCTGTTACCGACATGAAATTATCGATCACTGTTAAAACTGTATTATAATTTCGTAAATGAACAGAGTTATTTGTGACAAACATTAACAAAAAAGGATCCCTAAATTAATAATTGTGGTTAATATAACCATAAAGGAATAAAAATTACAAAGCACCTTTCTATTAATATTTATTTTCTACAAATATCTTTTTGAGTTTGCATTATTTAGTTTGAGTTGGTTTAGTCGCAGTCACTCTTTACAATAAAGTAATACATGTGCCATAATTTATTACAGAAAATCATATCGAAATGGAAAGCTTATTGTGAAGTTGTTATGATATTTTTTGCATAGAAACTATTTGCACGTTTCATGAAATAATTCCTACTTTATTTATCGTTTTAAAAAATGATCTCAGTAATTAAATATTTTACCGTTTTCATTAGGTTAAAAAATCAACTATCAAAAATACTTCTTTATAAAAAGAAACAAATAAAAGAAAGAAACAAAACTACTATGTGAATAGAAGTATACTGTAATCTTCAGTAATTTTTTTTTTTTTAAGTATACTAAAATATTTTTGCAAATATGGTATGAAAAGATATGAGTGTGTGTGGAATAATTTGTAGTGATAGTGACAAATAATAATTTGAACTTAGTTTTAATAGGATAATCAGTTTTTTTACAACGTGGATTGGTAATTTTTTATTTAGTAATTTAGTAGTAATAGTTATTTAGATTGATATTTAAACCATACTGATATTGTAAAGACATAAAGTTTGTAAGGTTGTAGAGGGTAATATCCGGATCTACTAATCCGATTTTGAAAATTCTTTTACTAATAGAAAGCCACGTTATTTGTGACTGTCATAGGTTATAAATTAACCCGAAAAAAGAAAATACTATTTTGTGGCAGTCGGATTTGCAAAGTAAATCGGAGAAAAAACGGTCGAACGAAAACGTTTCTTAGGAACGCTGGCTTAGCTATGAGAGATATATGATTCAGTTCTAGAGAAAAGTTGTAGAGCTTGATAATGCCTACAAAAAAGTCAACGACAGCATATGTCTGATCTCAAGGTTTTTTTTTATTAACAGGGCGGAACAACGTCCGCCCTGCTCGCTGGTTATATTTAACAATATAACCATGTGGATCCGATAAATTAGATAGTAGTCCGGTGAAGCTGTTAAGACTTTGCAAGCTTAATAGCGTGGTAATTTCGAAGAAAAGAGAATTGATAACTATTAATGTAGATTCGATTTTATCAATAGTTATTTACATTTCTTAATTGGAGTTTGTCTCTAGAATTTAACATTAGATAAACAGTTTCTAGATTGATTCAATAATTCGACGCTTTTCCTCATAATTCAACACGAAATTATTCGATTTTAGATTTGTTATTAGTTCCGGCATAATTTCTTTCACAATTCCACGGCCGTTATTCGGATTGATTTATTCATTGAATTCATTCATTCATTGATTTATTTATTGATTTATTCTGATTGAGTATGACCTTCAACATTTAATAGAAAAGTAAGGCAATACTGAGAGTGCTCCGGGTCATATTTTTATTTACAAAATTGGATGTATAAAGGTGCCTTGTTGGTTTTAACTTATAATTGATCTGTTTTAGTCAAAGCTTATTGCCCTTTTCCCAGAATGTAGTACAAAAAATCTATTTAATTTATAAAAAAATCCCAGAAATAATGTAAGTATTCCCAAAAAGACTACGAATCTTTCGAGAGTTTTCATTTCTAAGAAAACGTACTGAAATTAATTGTATAGAAATGTATTTAAAAAGTTATTTCCATAAGACTAGCGTACTTAATTTCTCTAAGTTGTAAATTTTATAATATTAATTAGGCACTTAGTAATTATTTTTATTAGTAAAAAAATCACTCTTCTTCTCATTCGATTTAAAACTAAATATTATCTAAGTGAATACAAGAGACAATTTAAATGTTATACAATTGGTAGTTCAAAGAAAATAATAATTAGTTGAGTACTGTATATAGTTTTTATTAGTAGTATATGTTTTTGCATGTAAGCGGAACTTTTATAGTAACATTTGATATATATTTTGCTTTTGTAATGTATTAATATTAAAAAAAAAACAATACTAAAAATATTAATGAAGAATCGTTGTTTGAATATCGTTTGCGTGAACAAACACTAACGGAAAAAATCAAATGACAGGCTAAAGGGAAAAACTGGCTAAGTCACATTTACAAAACTTTACAGGAGAGACAAATTAATTTTTGAAAGCATTTTGTGTTGGACTTGGATATATTAAAATGCATGATTTTGAAAGGAAAATTTGTATATATTTAAAATTGTTTTTTGTATTAAATATGACTATATGATTATTTATGTGTCATTAATTAACTAGCTATCTATACTAATATTATAAAGTGGTAAAGTTTGTGACGTTGTATGGGGTAATCTCAAGAACTACTGGTCTGAATTGAAAAATTCTTTCAATGTTCTATAGCTCATTTATCGAGGATGATTATAGGCTATATATCAGCACGTTAAGACCAATAGGAGTGGAGAACCAATGAAGAATGTTTCAATATCGGGGTTTTTTCCTCTTTGAACTATTCCACGCGAACGAAGTCGCGGGCAGTGGCTAGTTCACTATTAAAAAAGAACAACGACAAAAAATGTGATACAACGCGTTTTACACTTGTTTTAGATAGTTATATTATGAGTATTTTTGTAGACACAAACTACAAATAACAATTTAAAAAAATGGACTTAGCCAGTTTTCCCTTTTAGCCTTTCAAGTGCTAACAGAAATATTGGAAAGATTCGAAACGCTAACAGTAAAAATCAAACTCAATCTGAAGTTTTCCGAAATTCAAACTAAACTGGCTCATTGAATTCGAGAACTAAATGATAACATAATTTATTCCCATTATATAAGTTTAGGTAATTTCAAATTAGTTTAGTAATAAAAAAAGATATGTCTGACCTTTCGTTAATATAATCATGAATCGATATTACTATACCTAAATCTTTTGAATTCATTTTAATTTATTATAGTTTCGCAATCAATTCGGTAACGAGGGGATCGATTGTTCTGGCTTTTTTTTTTTAAATCAAACAACAGTTTTATTTATTTGTATAGTGTTAGTAATAAACAAAGGGTTATAAGCAAACAGCTGAAATGTTTCATATCGGAGTGGTTCGCGTGTTCGATGAAGTTCCCCGGATGTAATATAAGTTTATTGTCCAGGGTTTGCTCGGCGACAGTTGCTGCACCGTTGTCCTTGTCACCAAGTCTTTGATTGGCCACCTTCAAGTTTTTAAGGAGCGCCAAAACCTCTTCTGTAATTAATCACAACATCTTATACTAGTCAAATCCCGTGGCTTTGTCCAAATTAACCCTCCGCGAGAATTACTCTTATCAGTATTAAATTGACTAAATTTTGGAAGTTTGAAGAAAATGTGAAACGAAAAAGAGGTACCTATAAATAACTGCATAGTATAAAACAAAGTTCTAACAAACAGGATGTGTCGTAAATACATACGATAGAAGTGAAACTTAGTTTTCTCAATATTTTTTAAAGAAAATAGCACATTTAAAAGTTTATTTATCCATCTTTTTATATATATTTTGAGTAAATTAAGATATAGTACAGAGTACGGAGTTTAGTCTTCTCCATGATATGCAGATTCCCTGTATGGGCTCATATACGATGGTAGATTAGTGGGGACACTGATTGCTACAAACCATCACATAAAGAGGAAATGAAAGATATGGAAACTATATAGAAACGCATTCTATCTTATTTTCTCACAGAAATCACTCCTAAAACCTATACATATAACTAGCGGGACCGGTGGACTTTGTCCTGCCTAGATAATAAAAAAACCGAATAGTCAATAGCAGTGCCACCTACCGGGTCCATTTGTAAATCTAAACTATTCTTGAATACACGCAAAAAATTTCATAAAAATCTGTCCAACCGTTTGGGAGGAGCTCAGTCGCATACACACGGACAGAAATTGTTTAAATAAAGACTAGCAGGCCAGGCGGATGCTATCCCGCCCTAATAATAAAAATAAACTTAATAAATATAGACTAAAACCTTCTTCAGGAATTATTTTATCTACTGTTGAAAAATGTATGAGAATCCGTTCAGTAGAACCCCATTAGGCCTCCCACGGCAGCGGCTTAAGCCTAGGTTCGATCCCTCGGTAGGGAGCCCTTGAGTGCGTTGCTTGCGCGATACGGTGACACACACCCATACATCACTGCTACAACACTACACGATTACCCCCACACACGTGCACGCCTACACGCTTACACATGAAAGTGGAAGGGTTTACTTTTTTTTTCCTTATCGAACTGAAAAACTCAATTTTCCGATAATAAATATATGGTGGAGTTGTCGAGGCGTATATGCTTGGTACACATATACGTTTCGACAACTCAAACATATATGAATAGTTAGCTAGGTTAGCTAAGTTAGGTCGCGATTTTGCATGCAACAGGCAACAGCCAAGCCGAGGTGTGCCGTGTAACCTTGTGGCGGTTGCCAATATAAAATTGTCTGAGTGCCTTAAGCGCTCGCCTTAGTAGTCCGGTGAAGCTGTTAAGACCTTGCTAGGTCAATAGCGTAATCAATTCGAGAAAAAAAAAACCGTTCAGTAGTTTTAGAATTTATCGCAAACAGAGAGACGTGGCAGAGAACTTTGCTTTATAATATGTCATAATTACCTATACTCGCATATCTATGTTTTGAAATGAAAGCTGTGTTGCAAATGATAGAACGCGATATACTATGCTACTCACCAGCTTCTCTTGGTTCTCCGTCAGCGTAGTTCACTCTGATGAATGTCGTAAGTGAAACCTCGTATAATTTATTCGATTTCGCATTCGTCGCGATCGATCTGCGTTTCCTTCCGTAACCCACTACACCGTTACTGCATTGTACCTGTGGTTTACACCATATGCCTTATAATTATGCTTAATTTTCCTATATTTCTTCTTTTAATGACCTTGTTAAAAACGATCACACCATAGACTTACTTAGTAATTCCCTATCTAATTTCAAATCTAAAATTAGTTTTTTATTTAATTAATTTCTGCATTTTTTTTTCCCTTAATTTTTAAGTAATAATTTTGAATACATTATCGAATTGTTTCATTTTATTCTTAACTTTTTTTTTCATAATTGTTTCATTTACTTCTATTGTCTTCCGCATCGTATCTTATATTCATAAATGCTGTAGTCAACTGTAAATAGTGACATAAATAATTTTTAAGTATTTGCATGTATGTTTTTTAGCTTTTTATTTTATTTTATTGTTGTTGATTCTATATCTATACTAATATTATAAAGAGGTAAAGTATGTGAGTTTGTGACGTTGTGATGTTGTGACGTTGTAGGGGGTAATCTCAGGAACTACTGGTCCAATTTGAATAATTATTTTATTGTTATATAGCTCATTCATCGAGAATGGTTATAGGCTATATATCATCACGCTAAGGTCAATAGGAGCGGAGCACAGATGATAAATGTTTCAAAAACGGGATGTCTTTTCCTTTTGAGAATTGCTGCGTGTTAGTGTATCTATTCCACATGAACGAAGTCGCGGGCAGAGGCTAGTGTTAAATAAATAAATAAATTTGCTCGTCAGTCTGAGGAAACCGATCTGCATCGTAAACATGTAATATACACACAAGCATTCACGCTATATTTATATGCATTAGATCATGAATTGTGCAGCTAATTAGAAGCTCCAATCGCCGTCTGGCGAAGTTTTTTAAGGGCTCGCCTTAGTCCTGTGAAACTGTGAAGACCCACTAAGCCAAAAGCGTAGTCGGTTTGTAAAAAAACATCATTATACATTTAAAAAAAAATCAAGTACATGTTGTCAGTCTCACAAGGTCCGTGTATAGGAATGTTAATAGTATAGATTTCGAGGATGATGGGTAGCCTGTCTTTTCCTCTATTCTTGACGATTGGAATATATATAACCGAAAAAGTGTGCAGTAGCTCTGTCCGAACTCGTGACGGTTATTTAACAAGTGAGTCATTGTTAGAATTGATTCTTAACAGTTTATGTAAATTGGCTAGTTCTGTTTTTAATAATCAATAAATGTTTTAAAATTTCTAACATCAGAATATTTCATTATGATCTTTTTTTTTGTCTCGCAGGAGGCAAACGAACTTGTAGGTCACCTAATGTAAAGTGATTTTCCCTCGGTAGCGGCTCAAATCTAGGTTCGATCCCTCGGCAGGGAGCCCTTGAGTGCGTTACTTGTGCGATACAGTGACACAAAAAATTTACATCACTGCTATAACACCACATGATCACCCCCACACACGTACACGCCTACACGCTTACACATGGAAGTGGAAGGGTTTTATTTTTTTCCCTTATCGGACTGAAAAAACTCTAATTTTCCAATAAAAAATATATGGAGAGATTCTACACCTAAAATAACGCATTTTAGCAGACACGTTTTCAAATAAATAGACGGTTCTCCTTACCTCTACACTTCATACCCTAGTGTAAAAGGTAATTTTATATGGTACTTTAAATACACTGAAATATCCAATATATCATCAAGATACAGTTGGAGATTTTCCGTGACAAAGCAAACACTTAAATTTTATTTGTATGCATGAATTGGCATCACGGAAAAAGTCAACTTACCCCTTGACATTTGTCGAGGCAGACGGTGACCGTCCCTTTGAACTGCACGTACGTGGTGTCGGGGAACTTGAACGCTCGGAACTTGGCAGTAAGCGTGTCTCCATCAGTGGTTAGGAAATTGTCGAATAAGTATGGATCTACTGAGCATCTGCGGAAGATATTATGGTGGAATGTTCAGATAAAATACCCTTACACAAAATAATCGCTTATCCGCTAAGTAATCCATTATACTCCTTATTCATCTATATTCATTTCGCATAGTATCTGATTTACATAATAAAAAACGTGTGTGCTCCGGACCACACGACTGAAGTAAAACTTTTTTAGCTCTATGTAGATATCTATATACATTTATATCTATATATGTTTATCTATGTATAAAATATATTTGCATATAGATATATTCATTTTCTACAAATATTTAAATTTATTATGGTTTTTCATTGATGGTAAGAAACGTAACTCGTATCTCTTTTTCTGTCTTCACTAACTTATGTCTCTCTCTCAACTTCTGTTCGTATCGACAGATTACACTTTTCGTAACGCACTCATCACGCATTCACTAGCATACTCTTAAGTCAAAAGCGCGTAAAAAAGGTTTGCTTCAAAATTGTAATAAGGAAATCTCTGTAAATATCTAGAATTATTTACAAACATTGCCTATATACTTGTTAGAAACGATAAAGGACAACAAAGAGTTATCGATTCACGAAATACTTAATTTCCTGAGTTATAATACACCATTACTTTAGAATACTTGGAATTTCCAGACTCTTTAGTTGATATAAGCGAATTTTCTAGTTTACCTGGAACAGTTCTAAGTAAAGCCATGGTGTTAATTAATTATGATCAGGTTAAATTGTTTTAATTTTCATAGTTGGGGTGGATATGTAGTGTCGAGCTTGGGGCGCGGTATAGCTTCTCGATAAATAGCTGAGAACTAACAACTTGAATAAACATTTTTATCTCATTACTAGTTTGAATCGATTGAAATAACCTTGAGAATTTTGATTCTTATTTAATCTTTGACAAATCCTCGAGCGGGATTGTCCTATATTTTTAAGGGTTTTTCACGGTGAATATTCAACGACACTTATGTAAAAAAATATCTTACATTTTGTACAACATAGCAATGAATTTCCTTAGATGAACCTAGGAAGGATAAATTTATTTTACGTATCTTGACAGTAGCTCTAACAATTTCGATAAAATTTTGTATTTGAATAATGTTTTCCTTTATAATATTATACGAAGATCGCTGAAAAATGCGTATTTATAAAAAATGTAAAATTATTAATGTCGTATAACGTGATCTCATAAACTCTCATGATATTTGCACTGTTGCCAATGTACTAAACTTCTTCTACCTTTTTTTTTCTCGATCTGATTACGCTATTGATCCACCAACTTAACAGCTTCACCGGACTACTACTTCTTCTACCTTAAAACTCTGTGCGATAGCACTACTTGATATTATCTTAATACTTTTAACTTACATCCAATAGCCGAGGGAAGACCTATCATCGCCCACGTACTTAGAACAAAAGTCTATAAAAAACGCTCTTTCTAAATTCAATCTACAATATTTATATGAGCTTTAGCTGATGTTATCTATATTAATATTATAAAGAGGTAAAGTTTGTGAGTTTGTGACGTTGTAGGGGATAATCTCAGGAACTACGGGTCCGATTTGAAAAATTCTTTCAGTGTTATATAGCTCATTTATCGGGAAGGTATATATCATCACGCTAAGACCAATAGGAGCGGAGCTTCAACGAAGAATGTTTAAAAATTGTTTCTTTTTCTTCTTGAGAGCTTCCGCTGCGCCCAAAGTAGCCCAAAGTATCTATTCCACGTGAACTAAGTCGCGGGCAGAGGCTAGTGTCAAATAAGATATAATTGTACAGATGTATTACCCGTTCAGTATGATAGTCTCTTGCTGCTTCCCCGTATCAGTGACGTGCATGTAATTCATAAAGAGTCCATAAACGCTCGCCGATTCGTTGTTCAAAAAGACTTCCATTGAGAGAGGTGTGCCGGGGCTCACTGAGATCTCGCCTGAAACCCTGTTAGGATAGAAAACTCATTGATAAAACTTCTCAAATAGTTTTATGGACAGTTTATATTGGACCAATAATCAAATTACACCGCGTAATTTTATATTTATTTATATATCAAATTAAAAATTTGGAGTATATCTAATCTAATACCTTGAAACGAGCAATTCTTGTACATCTTTATACTGTTATATATTCAGGATCTCGTAAACGGCGTTAGCGATTTCCGTGAAATTTAGTATGTAAGTGGTTTCGGGGAGGATAAATCGATCTAGCTAGATTTCATTCATAGAAAACTTTTTTAAACCGAGTTTACAGGCAATGAAAAGATATACCTAGAATATAAAGGTAAATTTCGCCAGCTTTTTCAAAACAAAAGTAGCTCAGATGGAAATCGGCTGCTTAGATAATTCGTGTAACCCCGGTTCGAATCCGAGTGACAGCAAAAAAGATGTAATTTTTTAATTCTTTTCTTTACTTTTTGATAAAAAGTGATAATTATAGAACGCAAATCTAACAGTTTATTTTAGTTTAAAAATGTTTTTTAAAGAACCGAGCTAGGCTGGGCCGTCCAGGCAATTACGTAAAATGCTGGTAATATAATAAAATATGGAGTCAAACAACACAAATTTGTTTATAATTTTGGTAGTGGTAGAGCCAAGCTGAAGCTATTATTGTTTTCAGCACGAATGGGTCGGCTCGTCCGGGGAAGCATTACCATCTCACTGAAAACCGACGTGAAGTAACAGTGCTTGCATTGTTGCGTTTCGTTCGCTCAGTGCGAGGGCCGGAGACCCACCTATCCTCCCCTTCCTCCTTCCCTTCCTATCCCCCCCCCGCCCTCCTCCCAAACACAGGCTGGCAACGCACTTGTGACTCCCCTGGTGTTGCAAGTATCTATGGACGGTGGTGATCACCTAACATCAAGTGACCCATTCGTTCGTTTGCCTCCTATGATAAAAAAAAAACAAAATCATAAACAAATTACAAAATTCACTATATGACAGACTTAAACCACGCCAAAAATACACTAAATTGATTGTAAAATGTCTAAAATGAACAATCTTGAAACACAAGGCTCCTGAGGTGGTAGAACCACGCTGAAGCCATTACTGATTTCAGTATGAATGTGTCAACTCGCCCGGGGTACTACCACCCGACCAACAGAAACACCGACCTCAAGTAACAGTGCTTGCATTGTTGCATTTCGTTCCTTCTCCTCCCCCCATCCTCCATACACAGGCTGGCAACGCACTTGCGACTCCCCAACATGCAAGTGTCTATGGACGGTGGTGATGACTTAACATTCGGTGACCTACCTGTTCGTTTCCCTACTATGATATAAAAAAAAATACAAATAGGCGGTTCTTTTAATTAATTTATTTATTAATTTTCTAGAAAGCTTTTGTGAGTGAATTTTATAATTAATTTTATAATGAATTTTGTAGTGAATAACAATATTTGAATTTCAGAATGTGTTTATTGAAATTATTAACATTAGTGAAGTTTCCATATATATTGTCACTCGGAGCAATAATTATAAACATTTATATAAAGTTTATTCATCAATCAAAAGCTGCAAAATATCAGTATAATATGGTCACAGGCCCCTATACTACGAGTCGCTAGTTTGACACAATACGGTCATGCTTACGTAGCATGTTATAACGCGACCTTATAAATTTATCTCCTGCCAAAAATATCGCTCAAAGAAGTGTTCACTTCGAAAATAAACGTCGTTGTGTGACAGGTTAAGATGGCGCCAAAAACACTGACGCATATCGACTGTAATGCATTTGTCGGCCATTTTGTTTTTTTTTTTTATCTGTATCAATACTCACTGCTTCCCGTTCTGTTTGACGACAGCTCCCAGTACAGGTTCGGGGGCTTTGCCCTCTTCGTATCGTGTTATATTTAGAACTCTGTAACAATTATCACATTTGTAAATATTTATTTTATAACACTTATTACTTTTTTTTTTGTTTTTGTATTTTCATTATAGGTCACAATTACTTGAGTGATAGACACAAATTTTTTTTTTTTGGATATTTTAGTTGTGTTTTTTATAAACTTTGTTTTTGTCAATCAATTTTTCAGATTATTGCTGCCATTGTCGCGTAGTCAATAATATTACAAGCGTCGTGCGATTATTTCAATATTCAGCGTCGTGTCAGTCAATATTCTAACAAGATGGTGGATCCCTTGTTATAACCTTCCAGGGAGTTTTTGTAGCATCTCAAAATTTTATGCTCCGTGATATTATTTTTAATTCCAGCCGACCCACAGGAACACCGACGTGAGGTAACAATGCTTGCATTGTTGCGTTTCGTTCGGTCAGTGAGAGTGCTGGAGGCCCACCTCCCCCTTTAGCCTTCCCTCCAACCCCTTTCCCTGCCCCCTCCACCCTTCCCCACCAACACAGGCCGGCAACGCACTTGCGACTCCTTTGGTGTTGCTGGTGCCTATGGACGATGGTGATCACTTAACATCAGGTGACCCAACAGTTCGTTTGCCTCCTATGACAAAAAAAAAAATAACAAGATGGCGGCCGTCTTGTTAGAACTTTCCAGAGAATTTTTGTGGCAAATCAGAATCCATGCTCCGTGGTATTATTTCCGATCCACTTCACTTGTGCACAATAACCAAACTATATTACGTAAAACACCGTCAATATTACATAATATAGAGTCCAATAACACAAGATTATGAATAAAATATAAAATCCACTACATGACAGACTAAAATCCCACCAAAAACAACCTCTTCAATTTTATTTTACTTGAATAAGATTTGTGACTAGACTGCTTTTAACCTTTTTAATCATCGAGGTACGACGAGATAGAAAAAACATTGTGTGGTTCTATGAAACCATTGCGCCAGTAGATTTTTTCTAAAATTGTAGGCAATTTTCAGAAAATTATTCAATGTAAGACATAAAAATCGCATTTTTAATCTTAACTTAATAATTTTTAAATGGAAATGATAATGGAAATCAATAGTGGACAAACTTTGAAAAACTGAATTTAGTAAAAGACCGGCATAATGTAAATACTAGAAACTGTAATAAACTGGTCGTCCCATGTTTCAGACTTAGTAAAACCTGTAATAGTTTCTTAGGTAATAATGTTAGGTTTTATTTACAATAAAGTCCCAAAACATGTTACCGATTTGCCGGACTGCAAATTTAATCGCCACGTCAAGCGGGTTTTAGTGTCAAAAGGATATTATAGAGTGGATCAGTATGTGAACGATAGTGATGTCTGGAATTGACTCCTCTCTGTGCATCCACTAAAAGCTATTGTATGAAGTATTGCAGGTATATGTTAAAAAAATATACCCGATCGAGTTTCTTGCCGGTTCTTCTCGATGGCTGGGTTGTTTTCCGAACCGGTGGTAGTTTTTGACGTTGATAAGTGCCTTATTAGGGCCTAAACTGAATAAAGTATTTTGATTTTGATTTCAAGATTTTCAACTATACATTTTAATTGAGTAGTCCGGTGAAGCTGTAAAGACCTTGCCAGGTCAATAGCGTAGTCAGTTTGAAAAACCAAAAAGCAATCTGCGTATTAGATTACGGAATACATCTATACTAATATTATAAAATGGTAAAGTTTGTGAGTTTGTGACGTTGTAGGGGGTGATCTCAGGAACTACTGGTCCGATTTGAATAATTCTTTCAGTGTTATATAGCTCATTCATCGAGAATATATCATTATATATCATTACGCTAAGAGCAATAGGAGCGGAGCACAGATAAAAAATGTTTCAAAATCGGGATGCATTTCCTTTTGAGAATTTCTGCTGCGTGTTTATGTTAGCCCTAAGTATTTATGCCACGCGAATGAAGTCGCGGGCAGAGGCTAGTAATATATACAATCATTCAGATGATAGACGCAAGTTACAAGCTGAGCACAATGGTTATTTAAATCATTGAATTATTTTGAATTGAATCATGGGTGCCGCCATATTAGCATTGGCTGTTCTGCTGAAGGGTATTCACTTTATCCCTAAGTCGCGGTCGGCTGTAATGCGACATTAGAAAGATGGACGAAAAAATTTAACGCGATGGAAAAAAACAATTTACAAACTTACTCTGGTTCGTCGAAGTCTAGTGGAAACGGCTTCACCTCACGCCTGGTGAGGGCTCGCAGTTTATGGTTAAGCGAACATCGAACGGTGACGGTCTCTCGAGTACCATCCGAGCTCTCTATAACTATCTTGTGGTAGAATGTACGTTGGCCCTGAAAAACATGGTATTTGTTAAAACAGTATACTTAAATAAAACAAGTGTTGATTTATTGTCGTATTTGAATTTTAGATTAAGTTCTCAAACTACTGGCATACACCAAGACACCACATTTCGAACTATACCATGTGTAAGCTTAGTCACTTACAATATTCTAAGAATAATAATATCAAAATTAAATAAATAACAAAGAGAACCTAAGTTTAAGTTTGTTAAAAGACTTTCAAAAGTAGGGATAGAAACGTAATAAACCTAGGTGTAATGACCGGTGTCGAAAGCGGCAAGGGGCGACCAAGAGTTAACAACTTTTGATAATAAAACGGGCAATAAACCCTTTTGTTCATACTGTTTCCACGTTTTCACTGCACTCGACGATCATTGACACTGTGCTTTAACATAAACACGTAGAAGGTTGAGCTTAATTTTTGCATTTTTCTAAATAATTGCGTGAAATATTGAGTACCTTTTTTTTTAAATCGGCGTAGAACGAGAATCGAGTGCAGATTATCCTCCGTAAATATTGCTAAGATCTAAACTTTCACGTGATATAACCAACATTTGTTCTGGCTGATTGAACTATAAATAAAGTCAGATCCTATATTTGCTGGCGATGCTTTGGATACTTCGTTTTAAGATAAGACAGCGCCATCTAGTGTTAGCTTTCAGAATTATGTTTACACCGTTGCAAATTTTAATTGAAAACCTGTTGTCGCCGATTTCGAAGATCAACTATCTACCAATGAAAGTCTCGTAAAAATCAGTCCAACTGTTTTAAAGGTAACACTGCGTGCGAAGCCACGGTTAAGAGTTAGTCTAAATTAAAATAAACTAAATTACTTGCTATGATACCTGCTATCTATCGGTGAGTCTCGCGAAAATCGGTCCAACCATTTTGGAGATAATATTACGGATGAAGCCACGGTTAACAGCTAGTCTAATTTAAAGTAGCCTAAGTAACCCGCTGTAATGTAATTTCAGCTATCTGTCAGTGAAATTCCGGTTCAGTTCGGTCCAGCCGTTCCGGAGATTACCGGAACAAACAGACAGAAAGACAGACCGACAAAAAATTTAAAAATCACATTTTTGTTGTCAGAAGCGTGCATACTTTCTTACTCAATCAGTCTATTTTTTATTTTAATATTACATACAGACACTTCATTTTTATTATATGTATAGATTATAGATTATATATATGTGATTGAGCAAACATAATACAATTACCAATCACGATACAAAATAACAAATTAACTCAACAGCAGAATAACTGACAACGGTTAATAACAACTTTTTTATAAGGTAACGAAATAACGTAACTTGTTAATTATATATAGCAGTTGTTACTTTTGTTATCATTTGATGGTATCACGTGTTATTTATGATACTTACATTCAGTTTATTGATGACTCGGGTAACTCCACACTTGTGCGGGTCTTGTAAGTCGAGGACATATATGGACGCGTTTCCTTCGACCTCGGGTAGACATGGCTTGTAATCTAAAATTTAATAAAAATAATGTTATAAATGACTCGATACATTTCAAAATAGGCTAAATTGAGTTTTAGCCTTTTCTAATACATTATATTATCTATAAAATCTTCAGATTTTGTACATAAAATATGAAGATAAGAAAAATAAATTGAACTACCAATGAACGGTAAAATTTGAACTTCGTTCTAAGAGTATTAAGAAGGGAAATGTAAAAAAAATTAAACATAATCGGTGTTATTACAAAAAAGTTAAATTAAATACCTGTACTATCTATACTAATATTATATAGAGGTAAAGTTTGTGAGTTTGTGACGTTGTAGGGGGTAATCTCAGGAACTACTCGTCCGATTTGAATAATTCTTTCAATGTTATATAGCTCATTCATCGAGAATGGTTCTAGATATATATATATCATCACGCTAAGATCAATAGGAGTGGAGTAACAATGAAGAATGTTTAAAAATCGGGGTGTTTTTCTTCTTGAGAGCTTTCGCTGCGTATTAGTTAGCCCAAATTAACTATGTCCACGCGGACGAAGTCGCGGGCAGATGCTAGTGTATTATAATTTGTTTGTTCAGTGTAATCTTCATAACGGTTTAACCGATTTTGCTGGAATTTTATTGAAATGCAGCTGATATTATGAAGAGTAACTTGTTATTTATTTTAGAAAAAAAAATGGGTTTCCACGCAAATATAATATTTAAAAAAGTAGTGTGTAGAAGCGCAAGAGACCCACCCACGCGTAGATTTACACTACACTAATTTTTTTTACTACATTCCACGAAGTCAAAGTCACGTACAACAGCTAGTTTATAATATTACTAGCCTCTGCCCGCGACTTCGTTCTCGTGGAATAGTTACTTTGGGCTAACGCTAACACTCAGCGGAAGCTCTCAAGAGAAAAAAACTCCCTGTTTTTAAAACATTCTTCATTGGTGCTCCGCTCCTATTGGTCTTAGCGTGATGATATATAGCCTATAACGATACTCGATAAATGAGCTATATAACATTGAAATAATTTTTAAATCGGACCAGTAGTTCCTGACAACGTCACAAACTCACAAACTTTACCTCTTTATAATATTAGTATAGATAAAAGGATTTATTTATTAAGCTTCTATCGTGTACATTTAACTATATACTGTTGCATCTGTAACAGTTTATATTTACAAATGTGTCCAGAGTATAAACTGCAAAAATTACGTAAATCGAATGGGGGTCTCCGAGTTATCTTTTACAGTTAAAAATACACAACAAATATACAGATAGATAGACGTTGCGTTTTATACGTAAGGACGTCTCTGACGATCATGACGGAGTGAGAAATGGATTCATTGTCGCCGTGCGGTCGTAGCCTTTACAGGAAACAGGGTTCGCACGTCACGACTCGCCCTACGCATTGATTTCGCTTGATACTAACGATGCCACAGAAAAAATACACCAGCTGGTTCGTTTTCAGCGATAGGAAGTGATAAATGCAATGATCTATAGCGTTTGGGGTGTAAGGGGTGTCGAGTAACATCTTAAGACTTGAGACACCCAAGCCAACCTCACCTGCACGTGGTGCACCCTGCTGATCAACGAACGAGGCAATGGCGATAGCGGGATGGTAGGGTTTACAGCCCGACTGGGTCACAACCACCATGTATATGGGGAAAAAGCCCATCATAGTGACTCGCTTCTGTGTGTCGCGTTTCGGGATCAGCCTGTGCATATCCAGTACCGGGTGACTTTCGTCATTATAGCCGGTATGACAGCGGCGACCGGCGATGGATAATCTGTCTATCGGTGGTTGTCGATGTTTCTGGATTGTACTATGCTTAACAACAGGCATAGTGCAGTCACTTTGCCATGCTTCAATAAAAAAAAGGCGTAATATACTACGCGTAATATACTATCTATATGTATATATATATCTACATATTTTTATTATTTCATAGGGGGAAAACGAATAGGCGAGTTCGTTGCCAACCTGTGTTTGGGGAAGAGGGGAGGGAGAGGCGAGAGGAAGGGAGGTGGGCAACAATGCCAGCACTGTTACTTCACGTCAGTTTTCTGTGGGTAGGGTGGTAGTACCCCGGGCGAGCCGACCCATTCATACTAAAACCAGTTATCGTTTCAGTGTGGCTCTACCACCTACTATGTGTTTCTTTGTTACATCCTCACGGCCAATTTTCTGCACCGATAGTAATTACCCATAACTTTCGCATCAATATGGCTTGAGATTTGGAGAATGACATAAGCTACTTTATACGATACATTATTGAAATGAAATTAATCAGGCTTTGAAACTCTAGACAGCCTTTTTGTGTGACGAAAAGCGACACTGTGTCGGTTGAGGTGTTGAAAACACCGGTTCTTGTCCGATTACTGAAGTTGAGCAACATCGGATGCGGTTAGTATTTAGATGGATGATCGCGCGACATTTGGTTTTGTTTATTTTTTTTTAAATTAAAATGTTTCCTTGTAATACGAGAGTTTCACTTTTATCGTGTGTCTTTACGATACATCCTATTTTTTTTTATATTAAAGTCAAACAGTAACTAGGTAATTGATATAACATTTTAATAAAGTGCTTCATGTGCAACATTTTGGTATTTAATATGTCAAGGTTTTTTATGTTATCAGAGTGGGACAATGTAATAAAAGTTAATTCTTCTGTTATATGTGACTGAACTCCTCCCAAAAGGGGTGAACGGATTTTGATTTAAAAAAAATTGTGAGTGTTCAGGTGGAATCAATGGCTTAGATTCACAATCGAAACCGGTAGGTGGCGCTGCGGTTGACTTTTAGAATTTTTTTATCACGGCAGAACAACGTTCGCCAGCCCCGCTAGTTTATACTTAAATATGTGTTTTGAACAAGTATATGTAACTAGCTGCTAAAATGGATCGTTAGCTATCACTTATAGACGAGTTACGACAGCTGAACTTTCAAGGTAGTCCATCTAGATTTAGTGTGTTCAGATAAATACTACTATAACGTAATGGAGCTAGAAGTTATCAATTTTTTTAACTATATATTCATCTTGACATCATAAGAACCGCTAAAATACTTTTAGTACTGGTTCTTGGTCTATCGAAATTATTTAGCAATCGGTATCAAGTGATGGGAATAAAAAAATAATCGCTTCCGCGCGATTTACACTCATTACTTGTTAAAGCTATACAGGTGGTACACGTAAAAACATAAGTTTTTGTTTTATTTTCATGAGAAGTAGGAAATCAACGATAAAATTACGAAAAAACAAATTAACATTAATATTGAAGTATGTAATTAAAATATATTTACATTTATAATATAAATTTAAAAAAAAAAAAAAACAGAATGAGCCTTATACTATTCACACATGATATACATCAGAAACTTTAGCTTACTATGAAATTGAGATGAAATATAATATTGAAGTCAATTTAATCCAAATTGGTCGTCACTGGTTTAAATTGTATTTTTAAACGTGAAAAAAATTAATAAAACTGATATCCGATTGCAACCACAACTACCGTTTCCAATTGTGAATCTAAACTATCAACGGACTCACTCAAACATATATATAGTATAGTTTCCATGTTCGAAACCGGGAAACTAATGGAATGCTACCCGTTCCATTTTCACAGGAGCACTTCTTTTGCGATAACGCTTGATTTCATTTCGTCTTGCTCGCTTTTTGTGCTTTGTGTGCTCGAACTCGTTCCATTCTAACCTAGTCTTCTTAATTATTATTCACTTTAAAACGCAATTCTGCCATACCACGACGAATGTTATCATTATCTGTCTCCCGGTGCGAATTACACGTGAGGTTGCTCGTAGCACATTTCATTGACTTCGACGATCTATTTCAGCTCATCTTTTCCTTGGTATTTTCAAACATTAACGGTAAATACATTTTTCACGCACTTACAAACTTATGATAGAAGTTTTTAATAACGGTATAGTTTAACAGAATGATATTCAACTTTATAACCTTTCGTCTGATGTTTGACAGTCAAAAGTTCGACAGGAAAGTGGCTATTTTCCCATACAATCTTCCTCGCAATTTTTCCATATTTTCTCAACCTTCCCTGGACTTCGACGAATATTTCAAATGAGCTAAATCGGCTCAGCCGTTCTCGAGTTTTAGCGAGACTAACGAATAGCAATTGATTTTTATAATGTAGATTAATATTAAAGCGTGCGCTTGTTCACATAAGTTTAAATCTAGTCGTGTAAAAAATACGCTATACTAACTAAATTAAAAAGAAATGAATCGAGTATGATTCGATATTATTTTTTTGGGAACTTTATTAATCACAGCGAAAATATTATATTGATAGCGACTGGAATTACCCTAATAGAAAGTAAAAGATCTGCACTAAAATATTTATTCCAATAATTTTATAATACTTACTCGCATTTTTTAAGAATAATGAACGTTGTCAGACGCTTAATAGTGAAGATAATTATTAATATAGTTTATGGATATAACCTTAGATTTGAAACACAACACTATAACTGTACTGTACTCATTGGTCTAAATCAAATAGCGCGCGCTTCCCCGGATTCCTGTACACACATTTCCGTCCTTTCCCAAAATTACTCCAACAAAATATATCCAGCAATTGAGAGGAAATATGTCACGCATTAATAATGTATTGCTCCTGATTTATTATTTTATAACAGCTCAGCTCCTGGGCGTTCTTTGTACTACTTCTGACTGAATAAACTCTTCTAGTGTTTTTCTATTCGGGCCTGTGTTTCTTTTGTCGACAAATGTACCTTCTGTATTCTATTATCTATACGCAAGTGAGTAACATTCTAAGGAAGATAGCATAAGAGCGTCCTCACATACTACATTTTAATCGCTGCTTCGTCTACTCGGAGTTTGAATTATTTATATCCATATAACGCTACCCGAGGTATTGATTGTGTGTAAAGACGAGAAGTAGCAGGCTCATTTGCCGCTAAATTTTTATTAATAATTCATTATAGGAATGAACTTCATAACGTTTAATATACCCATAGAAGACTAACTCCGCCCAACTTTGTCTTTCTTAGTTTAGTATAATAGCGATGTGAAATATCGAATTATTTTCGATAAAAATATAATCAAATGCTACTTGGTTTTGCATTAATCATTGACGCGAGTTTGCCGGTTGTGGTAGTTTTGCTAGCCAGCGATCCTATATAGAATATAAATGACTAATTCCAAATTTTAAAACATATTCATGTAAACTTGTACTGTAAATAATTGCAATAATAAGCCATTAAGGATTCTGTCAAACGGCGCTTTTTTATTACTAAAAAAGGTAAAAATATTTGTTGATAATTAAATTTAATTTTAATAAACATAATTACTACGGATAACAATAAAGTATAAAGTATGGTTCCGCCATATTATAGAGTAGTAGTTAGGCAAATATATACTTTATAGTTTTTTTTTTTTTTAGTCTGTTCTATTCTGCAGACTCTTGGTCCGTACCTTTTTTTGCTTACATGTAATATTTTGTATACGTAAAAATCGTATATATATATATACATATATTTATTTTTCTTTTTTATTATTATTCTTAGTCATTTCTTAAATATTAACTGTTCAATTATTATTAACTATTTTTGGTTTAATGACGTTATTGTTTTTACAGCGCTTGCATTACCATTCTTTATGGCCATTTTTAGGTTGTAATCCACAATATCCCGTGCCGGAGCGTCCACGGCCCGACGAATGAACCTACTTATCGCGTCGTCAGTTACGTCGGTATAATAGACACAGGTGTCGTTGTGCCTCGTACTTTATTATTATACGTAGTAATTTTGTGTATAAAGTTCGATAAATTTCAAAAATAGGTTGAGTGCCTTAAGCGCTCGCCTTAGTAGTCCTGTGAAGCTGTTAAGACGTAGCTGGGTCAATAGCGTAGTCATGTCGAAAAAAAATCGATAAATTTTAAAAGTAACTGATGCTGTCTCTATTGACAATAAAGATCAGCAATTTGTTCTTTCAAACGTGTTTATTCATCTAACCAAACCTTCATAAGCGGACAAACATTAAAACTACATATAGCGTTATAAAATTACATAACAGCGACATCTAGAGACACACGCTATAACTAAAAATCATAATGCAATTACTTTAAAATCAATTAGAAAAAGAGAAAAAAAAATCGTAGTCCGGTGAAGCTGTTAAAACCTTGCTAGGTCAATAGCGTAGTCAGTTCGAAAAAAAAATACAAAGAAGTTAAAAGACCATCAACTGATCTTTATATATAAGCTTACCTTTTAACTGGTCGAGATAAGATATCCGCCTGTCGCCGTCCATTGGTACTGTGACCTTCATTACTTCTGGAGTACATTCAATTTGCGCCTCAGAACCTGGAGACAAAATTTATATTCATTATATTTCTGCTTATGACACAACTTTGCCTTGATGAAAAGTGAAAGACAGGGCTTAATCTACATATGTATATATCAAGGGGTTACGTACCTGCATCCGTACTATTGACTGTAACGGACGAGTTACTATTGACCTAGGTCCGTACTACTGACTGTATCGGAGGAGTTACTATTGACTGGCTTATACTACACCGTTCTAATAAACCATTGGTTGGAGGTATCGGCTGTTCAGCACCTTGATTTCTATCAGCTATAAATACCATATATGAAGTTAAATTGACAGTTTATTTTACGCACTATGAGTCTGTTTCCGTTTTTAGTAATTATTATTACGCTGTCCAAGTAACTCTAGGCTTATACAAGTAACCCAAGTATTCAATTTTGAGAGCAAATGCATTTAAAGTTTGGCTTACACGTTGGACTTAAAAATACATTAAAAAAAACGAAGCGCTTTAAGTCAATTCTAAAATTCAATTTCTTGTAGAAAATATAGTGATTCGTAACATAAATTCGTTTAAACATTTTTGAAAAAAGTTCGTAATTAATTCAATTATGCTTAGACAATAGTACCTGGGTGACCGAGTCTAGCTTGGTTCTTTAAAAAACATTTTTAAATTAAAATAAACATTTAGGTTTGCCTTATAAAATTAATATAAAAAAAAAACAAAAAAAATATTAAAAAATATATCTCTTCTGATGTCACTCGGATTTTCGAAGCAACCGATTTCCATCTGAGCTATTATTGTTTTGACAGCGCCGGCGAAATTTACCTTTGTATTCTAGCTATATTTTTTCATTGCCTGAAAACTCAGCTAAAAAAAGTTTTCTATGAATAAATAGCTAGATCGATTTATCGTTCTCGAAACTACCTACATACTAAGTTTTACGGAAATAAATGACGCCGTTTCCGAGATCCTAAATATATACAAATATACAAGAATTGCTAGTTTTATTCCAAAGGCAATATGTTATAAGATAATTTTAATGCATACGTAGTAATGAATAATGCATTACGATAATAAAATTGAATTAAATCATAATGTTTTTTTCAATGTTTCAATGTTCTTAATTTTTTTTAGGTGGTAGAGCCACGCTGAAACTATTACTGGCTTTATTATAAATGGGTCGGCTCGTTCGGGGTAGTACCACCCTCTCACAGAAAACCGACGTGAAGTAACAGCGCTTGCATTGTTGCGTTTCGTTCGGTCAGTGTGAACGCCGGAGGCCCACCTCCCCTCACCTTCCCCATTTCCTTTTACCTTCCCCCCCATCTCCATACAAAGGCTGGCAACGCACTTGCGACTCCACTGGTGATGCAAGTGTCTACGGATGATATAAAAAAAACTGAATTAATGCATTTTCGAAATAAATTTAAGTAAACAAGATAACTAATTTTTACTAAAATATTGACTTATTTAATTTAATTAACTATCTTCGGAGACTAATTATTTCGCACGTTTAAATCGAAAAGACAACAACAGTCATGTGTTTTCGTAGTTTAGATCGTATTAAAGAGGCTGTTGAAAGACGTATCCTTCTTGCAACTTTGATTTATTTTCTAATAAAAACACAAAGAACATTATTTTTAAGTGAAACTTTTTTTTATTAAGGAAACAACATGATGTAATGCGAAATAGGTTATAATTCCTGCTCTGTAAGATCGTAAATTAGGCGGTCACATCAAACATTCGTAGAAACAAAAGAGTTACTGCTGATATACCAGTGGCGAGTGTATGGTTATTGGGTAAACCGGTCACGTACTCTAGGCGGGGTTTGCCTCAGAACTCACCGGATACTAAGGCGTCATTAAAACCGTCTGAACTCATATTTGACCCGTTTTATTCTTGACTAACCTCTGCCCGTGACTTCGTTCACGTGGAATAATTCATTTGGGCTAACACTAACAGGCAGCGGAAATTCTCAAAGAGAAAAAACCCCGATTTTGAAACATTATTCATTGGTGCTCCGCTCCTATTGGTCTTAGCGTGTAGGTATATAGCCTATAACCTTCCTCGGTAAATGAGCTATATAACACTGAAAGAATTTTTCAAATCTAACCAGTAGTTCCTGAAATTATCCCCTACCTCATAAACCTAACCTCTTTTTTTTTTTTTTTACTTTATTTTTGGCAATCAACCGTTCAGATTATTACTGCCATTGTCAAGTAGTAAATAATATTACAAGTGTAGTACGATCATTTCAATATCAAGCGTCGTGTGAATCAACATTCTAACAAGATGGTGGCTCCCTTGTTAGAACCTTCCATGGAGTTTTTGTGGCATCTCAGAATTGCATGATCCGTGGTATTACTTTTCATTCACTTCACTTATGCATAATAAACTAACCATATTACATAAAACACCACCAACTTTATACAATATAGAGTCAAGTAACACAAGATTATGAATAAAATATAAAATCCACTACATGACAGACTGAAATCCCGCCAAAAACTCCACCTAACCTCTTTATAATATTTGTATAAATGACGACTACAATACCCTGTGTTTGATTTGGCATAGACACATCCGATTAAAATCTTCTTTAGGTTGGTAGTGTTGTTTTATATTTCACTAATAGTGCCCGCGACTCCGTCCGCCTGGAATCGGATTAAAAAAAAACAGTACCTAATAAAATCATCTGAATGTACTAAGTCCATATACTTATCTACTTTTCTCTAGTACTTAATTCGCATCATCATTTTAATGAAATAAAAACTATGTTACTCGGGGATATGATTTATGAGTTTCATGAGACAGGAATACATACAAGACACTCACAACAATTTTCTTCGTAAAACTCTAGAATCGCAAACATGTTAGATTTTTATTCTTAATACTGTAATAGTGACTCTAGTACAGTAATACTGATTCATGTTTTTGAAGTGATAGAAGGGCTTTGAAATTCTGATCCCCTAACTTTTTGTATGACAAGAAATGTTGAGGGCATGCACTGTATGATGTAGTGTTGTTAACATTTCGGGCACGGTCGGTACTTAGATTTGTGAACACTGAACGAATTATTCGAATCGGACCAGTAGTTCCTGAGATTACCCCCTACAACGTCACAACATCACAACGTCACAAACTCACAAACTTTACCTCTTTATAATATTATACATATATATATACTGTATATATATGTTACTGTAATATATATTATATCAAAGGATGCAAACGAACTGGTGGGTCACGTGATGTTAAGTGATCACCACCGTCCATAGACACTAGCGACATTAGGGACGTCGCAAGTGCGTTGCCAGCCTGTATATGGTAGAAGGGGGAGGAGAAGGAAAAGGAAAGCAGGAAAGAAGGGACGTGGGCCTCCGGCTCTCTCACTGACCGAACGAAACACAACAATGCAAGCACTGTTATTTCACGTCGGTTATCTGTGAGAGGGGTGGTACTACCCCGGAGGAGCCGATCCATTCATGCTGAAACCAAAAATAGCTTCAGCGGGGCTCTACCACCTACAAAATGTATATATAATATATATATATATATAAGTCGGGGAGAATGTTATTCTCGTTGACATCGTCATTAGTGGTTACGGGTTTAGTGGGCGTCATTCGGGTAAAATGAGAGCACAAAACACGATTATCATGGTTTCACATTGTTTTTATTTATATTTCACAATATTTCATTGGATGACAATAATACCGTTGGAAGGATTAACAACACGACCGGGCAGCGAGTTCGGGGCACCGATCTTACTTTAACCACCGAATATCTCTCAACAACGATCCAACTCGACCCGTTGCTATCTATCAAACGAATGTGTAACCAACACTGTCCGTCCTTCTAAAGTAAAGATGGCGCCTCGACCCCGCTTGAGGCGCTGGCTCTACTCTCATTGGTCGTTACGTAAATTACAATATTAATCATTGTTAACACATTATTAAGGGTTTAAACTATATAAAATTGTAACATATGAAATACAATAAAAATTAGGTATTTTGAAAGTAATAAAACTGTCCGCCTCTTACAGTAAAGATCTCTTCGACCCCGCACGAGGCACGTGCTCTATTCTGATTGGTTGTTTCGTGAAATATAGTATTCTTAACAATTATTTAATATTAGGGTTTTTAAATTATAGTGAAACGTAGTAAATCAAATAATATTAAATTAATAATTTAGAATGTAGACAATATCATGTATGCAAACAATAATCGACTCGACTTATAGCTTCCTCCGACTTATTTATATATATATATTGTATATATGTATATATATATATAGTAGAGGTAAAGTTTGTGAGTTTGTGATGTTGTGACATTGTAGGGGGTAATCTCAGGAACTACTGATCCGATTTGAATAGTTCTTTCAGTGTTATATAACTCATTCATCGAGAATGATTATAGGCTATATATCATCACGCTAAAACCAATAGGAGCGGAGCACAGATGAAAAATGTTTCAAAATCGGGATGTTTTTTCCTTTTGAGAACTGCCGCGTGTTAGTATTAGTGTATCTACTCCACGCGAACGAAGTCGCAAGCAGAGGCTAGTATATGTATATACCAATAGAATTGTCCATAGATATTAAGCCGACTGAATGGAAATACGATCCATAGCTTTATGTTATCTTCACCCTTAGTGATAAACCCGTCTGAATTAGGTATAAGTAACTGTCCTCAGTCCGAAGAAATTCTTCCTGGAAATGGATTTATCTTAACTTACTGCAAGGAGATAGTATTGTCTTATTTATATGGCTTCAGTCAAAGACGGAAGGGATACAAATGTAAAATTGTATACGGATTTTGTAATAAATAATTGATAAGTACCTGGACGACTGAGCCTAGCTCGGTTCTTTAAACCTCACAAAATTAGCAATTTCTTACAGAAAAAAAAAAAACAATTAAAAAAAGATATTTCTTTTGCTGTCACTCGGATTCGAACTGGGGTTACACGGATTTTCGAAGCAACCGATTTCCATCTGAGCTATTTTTGTTTTGACAGCGGCGGCGAAATTTACCTTTACATTCTAGCTATATTTTTTCATTACCTGATGACTCAGATAAAAAAAGTTTTCTATGAATGAAATCTAGCTAGATCAATTGATAGCTAGTGATTAATAAAGTCATCTGAATGTATATTAAGTCCATTTACTTAACTATTTTTCTCTCGTACTTAAGTCGCATTGTCGTTAAAGTCCAATAACTTTTGACAGAGTGAACCGATTTTAATGAAACCAAGATTAAATGTTACTCAAGAATATGCTTTATGGTTTTATTTGAGGTTTTATGTGAACGCAGTACTTTATCAGTGATGTCTGCCCAAACAAACAGACATACAGACAGACATTTCTAAAAAATATTAAAATGTTTTTTTTTTTTTCTTATTCCTAGACACCAGCTACAATTTTTTCAACTAAAATTTAAAAAGTACGCGTTAGATTTACACTTTTATTGTATGGTACAGAAGATATCTCATCTTATCCATTCTCCGTCGACCTTAATGATATTTGTGTTCTTGAATTGCAAAGCTTACTGTCTTCTATTATAACTTAGGTACTATTCGTTGTTTTTCTAAGAATCTTATTCTCCGATATTTCTTTGTTTTTTTTTCTATCAGATCTTATTCTACCCTAACATTGTATTACCCATGGTTTTTATAGGCGTGTCCAGAGATGGTCTCACCGATTGCCGTCTCTGGTTCGATGCCCGTTCTGGTCTGGCGGCGTGCATTGCGTGTGAATGTATGTCTAACTTATATCATCCCATGTATTATCGAAGTTTTTTTTTTATATATCATGAGCACTAATGTACATTTATAAAAATCTAGTGTCATGTTTGTCCACCCTGAACTCCGAAACTACTCAACCGATTTTCATGAGTTGTCTTCTATCTATACTAATATTATAAAGAGGTAAAGTTTATTAGTTTGTTTGTGACGTTGTAATGGGTAATCTCAGGAACTACAGGTCCGATTTGAAAAATTCTTTCAATGTTATATAACTCATTTATCGAGGATGGGTATAGGCTATATATCATCACGTTAAGACCAATAGGAGCAGAGCACCAATGAATAATGTTTAAAAATCGGGGCCTTTTTTCTTCGTGAGACCCTCCGCTATATTAGCGGAAGCCCAAGGTATCTTTCCACGCGAACAAAGTCGCGAGCAGAGGCTAGTTTATGTATAATTTGGTCCGACTCGAGAGATAGAATAATTTACATTTCGATTAACAGCCTCAATATTTTTTAATTACAAATTAAACTATTGTCAACGTCGATTATTGTTATTAATTTTGTTTCATCGTTCTCATGTGTAAGATTTCGTATCATCCTCTCCTCCTCTGACCCTAGCACATAATTTAAGGACACCCCCTAAGTATCAAGAAGGTTAGGTCACGAGAAACAGGTATTTATGTCTGGTGAGATTCGCAATTATGATTAAAATTAACTGTGCGTCATCTCTAGAGGTCGCATACTGGTCGTGCGAGTTTTACCTCAGATACGTACATTGCAGTGCATTATCATTTACCAATGTACTATATATTATTACAATATTTGATATAATATCGTAGTAAATCTAGTTGACCTAATAAAATTAGGATTTGGATCCGTACCTAACGGAAATTATACCTTGATTATGGAATCGATCTTCCACAATCTTCCTTCCGACCATTCACAAATTAAAAACAGTACTAGTAAGGGATACGTGAAAACTACATTGACGTCAGCGGAGCTGCGAGCAGAAGCTAGTATTTATTACACGTGAATATATCTCTAAAAGTGCAGATATATATATATATACATATAAGATATAAGAATATATATCTAACGTGTCTGCACTTTTAGATTTTTGTAAAAAAAAATATTACTGGTGTCTAGGAGTAAGTAATAAAATGCGTTTGTATTTGTATGAACACACATCACTGCTAAAGTAAAAATTCAAAAGGTTTCCAAAAAAATCATAAAGTATATCCTCGAGTAACATTTAGTCTTTGTTTAATTAAAATCGGTTCACTCTATCAAAAGTTATTGTAATTTTTATGTCGACGCGACATAAACACGAGAGAAAAGTAGATAAGTAAATGAACTTAATACATTCAGGTGACTTTATGAGTCACTGTTTTTTCACAGGTTCCAGGCAGACGAAGTCGCGGCCACAGATGCTTTAATTACATTTATAATTGGGGGTCTTATATTACTTTCGTTAGCAGGAAGTGAACCTCTGATTCCACTGCACGTACACCTCGGGTGTTGCTAAAGAATAACACATTGTTGTCTGTTGAAGTTTTCCATATAGATTAAACCTCACAGCGACAAATACAGTAATCAATCAATCGTGAATCGAGAAAAGTTAAAAAGTAATGTTGACAATTTTTAAAAGTAGAACTCTTAATACTATTGGCCGAATTTCAACAATGGGATTGTAGTCCGGTGAAGCTGTTATGACCTTGCTAGGTCAATAGCGTAGTCAGTTCGAGGAAAATAATGGGCATAAAGATATATCTTCACGTGTTAATATATAAATACTAGTTTCTGCTCGCAGCTCCGCTAGCGTCGAAGTAGTTTTCAAGTATCCCTTACCAGTACTGTTTTTTATCCGTGAATGGTCGGAAGGAAGATTGTGGAAGATCGATTCCATAATCAAGGTGTAATTTCGGTTAGGTGCGGATCCAAATCCAAATTTTATTAAGTCAACTCGATTTACTACGATATTATATCAATTATTGTACTTACAGGATATAATAATGTTAACATGTCATTGCGAAATAGTCAGCCCACCAAGATAATTACATAGAAGAGATTTTTTTTATTTCTAATTTTTTAGAGGGCCTTTTAGTGAGAATTTATATACAGGCAGTCCTCGACTTACGTCGTTTCGATTTACGTCGTTTCAAGTTACGTCGAACATTGTTTTGACATTATTCCTTAATCATACGTCAAATGTTTCGATTTCCGGAATAGGAGAAATCACTTGTCGCAAGGATTACCTCGCACATGTCACTGATTTTGTTCACTTAGTTCATGAACATCGGAAAATCAAGACTAAATACATTGTTTTTTTTTTAATATTTGACAGTTTTTGTTTTTATATACATATTTAAGTGAATTTTAATCTAACTATGCCACCTAAAGAAGACAGTAATAGTAAAGTGAAGAAGGGAGTATATAGAGTAAGAATAAGAGAGTGGATCCTAACCCTTGGGTTGTATATGTAAACATGAAAAATATGTATCGAATTACGTCGCGTATTTCGAGAACCTAACATGCCGTAAGTACGAGGTCTGCATGTACATAGCTGATTTTCGACGTCTTCGTTGGGCATTAAAAATGGCATAGGTTTGATCGAACCAAAAAAAGCAACCTAAGACGATTTACAAACAATTCCGCATCGAATATTTATAGTAATTATACCTATATTTATAAATCAAACTCCTTTACCACGTCTGTGTCAGTCTGTTAGCGATAAAAGCAAAAACTACTGAACGGATTTTGATGCGATTTTGATAGATAGACTGATAGATAAAGTGGTTCATTATGAAGATTAAGGTATATAATATGTCAAGGTTTTTTTATTAGGGCAGGATGGCGTATATAGATAATTAATTGTAACATACAACAACTGAGTTAAAGAGCAGTTTAATAAAATTTACAAAGTTGTACAATTAATTTTGCTCGCAACTGTACATAACGTTTACACGTTCGAGATTTATTTATACGTTTTTTTTTTTTCATTAGAACTTGTATGATATCATTCTTTATAATTCGAAGAGGACGCAATTATAATAAAAGTTGAGTGTTGTTCCTGCCTAAATTAAAATATGGTTTTGTTAATCAGGTTTTCATATCCTTTATAAGCTTTTTTTTCACATTCAGACTACAATCTCAAGTGATATTTAATGTTGAAGCCGCTTTCAAATGTGGCTACCGGAACTCACTTATAAGCAACAATATTATTACTAAATTTACTTATAATATAATATATAATAAAACAATAATAATAACTACATGTAAAAAACACCTAATAGTTGCTCCCAGATACGATTTTTGACGCATACAATAAAAAAAACGAAGGCTAAAGAAAGGCGCGGAACAAAAGTTTGCAGAATAGAAGAAATATATATTTATATCGACGGAAGAATACCCGATTAGGCCTCCCACGGCAGCGGCTCAAGCCTAGGTTCGATCCCTCGGTAGGGAGCCCTTGAGTGCGTTGCTTGCGCGATACGGTGACACACAAATATACATCACTGCTACAACACTACACGATCACCCCCACATACGTGCACGCCTACACGTTTACACATGAAAGTGGAAGGGTTTACTTTTTTCCCTTATCGAACTGAAAAACTCAATTTTCCGATAATAAATATATGGAGGAGTTGTTGAGGCGTGTATGCTTGGTACACATATACGTTTCAACAACTCATACATATATGAATAGTTAGCTAGGTTAGCTAAGATAGGTCGCGATTTTGCATGCAACAGGCAACAGCCAGGCCGAGGTGTGCCGTGCACCCTTGAGCTGGTTGCCAGAATGGAATCGGGTGAGTGCCTTAAGCGCTCGCCTTAGTAATCCGGTGAAGCTGTTAAGACCTTGCTGGGTCAATAACGTAGACATTTCGAAAAAAAAAAATCGACGGAAGAAAGCAGAATTGCCGTAACTTGAGAACCCCAACTATACACTAGAGTCAAAAAACTATTTCAAAACTTCATTTATTTTATAATTAGTGCTAAAACTAGGCAGAAAACCAAGGTCGTATCGATGAAAAATTGAATCGTAAGATAGCGAGACCTAGAACATTCGAAGCGGTATTTTTTATACAAATATATGGTAAAGGTAATCTAGCCCCAAATGCTAGGTACGAAATTTCCACTTTCACCCATCGATATATTGCAGCTACAGTATATCATCCTCTTTGGCAGACTGGCTGAAATTTTTTTTAATATTGTAAATAGAACGTCGTTCTAACAAATAAACGATCGCGTGTCTGTATAAATACCTTATATGTGCATATAAATAAACAATTGTAGTCCGGTGAAGCTGTTAAGACTTTGCTAGGTCAATAGCGTAGTCAGTTCGAGAAAAAAAAAACAATTTATTCTAATCTCCGAGTATTATTACGCTGTCCGTGGCAGTTTAGACTCTTATAGTAGCATATAGGTCGTAACTCCTACAATATCTTATTCTTTTTTTTTTCTAAATGAAACCGCGGTTGACCTGGAAAGGTCTTTACAGCTTCACCGAACTAGCCTACAATATCTGATATCTACTACACCACATATAAGTGTTTGGAAATAATTCAACTTGAATACTATGATGTCATGCTTTTTTTTGTCATAGAAGGCAAACGAATAGGCGGGTCACCTGATGTTAAGTGATCACCGCCGCCCATAACTTTTATTGGTCTTAGTGACCCTAAAACATGGAGTTATTTATTAATTTGTTACTATCTCAGAATTAAATTCTTTTTTTTTTCCCGAACTGACTACGCTATTGACCTAACAAGGTCTTAACAACTTCACCGGACTACTAAGGCGAGCGCTTAAGGCACTCAGCCGATAATCAAATTCTTGTACAATTGAACCGTTTATAACCTGTCCACGATCCGTGTCAATATGTTAAAGGAAGAGAGAGAAAAAAACTTATAAATAGTAACCTAGGGCTTGTATCTAGGTCTTCATCACGTAACTAGGCTAGATCTAAACACGACCGGTCCTGACTGACTGGGTCATGTGTTATTAGACGAATCAGGGGAATCTATGAGCGCTTTTAATACTGTAATACTGTTCAGTATATATGTATTTGAAAGTCAATTTTACATTATATTTAATCTTATCTATACTAATATTATAAAGAGGTAAAGTTTGTGAGTTTGTGACGTTGTAGGGGGTAATCTCAGGAACCACTGGTCCGATCTGAATAATTCTTTCAGTGTTATATAGCTCATTATGATCACGCTAAGACCAATAAGAGCGGAGCACAGATGAAAAATATTTCAAAATCGGGATGTTTACTTTTGAGAACTGCTGCGTGTTAGTGTATCTATTCCACGAGAACGAAGTCGCGGGCAGAGGCTAGTTCTGATATATAAGCAATCTAGTTTTGAAGTTTCATCTAAATCCGTTGATTAATTTTTGGATGAAAAAATACCCAACATACATCGATCCTCATATATTCTTTTATCATAAATAGTATAACAAGGCTTGCTTCCATATAATCTTGTGTGCAAATGCAAGTGCGGAAGCCAAGATTCTATGGCAGTTTGTGTCTAATTCAATTTTGTGAATAAGGTAACATTAGGGTACGATGGGACTGACATGTTCTTTATGGAAGTCCCTAAATAAAATAAAAATTAAAAAAAAAAGTCTGCCACGTCTGTATGTCTGTTTGCAATAAACTCAATGGTTTTCCCCAGTAGATAGAGTGATTCTTAAGGAACATTTTAGTCTATAATTTGTCTATGTTTTTGTATTTTCAGGACGGGACAACGTCCGCCGAGCTCGCTAGTTTGTAATATGTATATTAGGGTATGCCAAAGAAAGTCGTTTTTTTATGCACCGCTCAAAATATTGTAAGGTAGTTTCCAAACTGCACAATTCGATTTCAAAATTTTGATTTATAATAATTTTAATCCAATGAACTTGATTTTTTTTCTAATTTAAATAACTCTAAACAAAGTCTGAATAAAAATAAATAATACTTATTCAACATTAAATCTCGAAGAATAAATTCTATGAAGTCAATTTTCTATCATTTTTTTTTTTTTCGAAATGACTACGCTATTGACCCAGCAATGTGTTAACAGCTTCACCGGACTACTAAGGCAAGCGCTTAAAGCACTCAGCCGATTTTATTTTGGCAACCAGCTCAAGGGTACACGGCACACCTCGGCTTGGCTGTTGCCTGTTGCATGCAAATCCGCGATCTATCTTAGCCAACCTAGCTAACTATTCATATATGTATGAGTTGTTGAAACGTATATGTGTACCAAGCATACACGCCTCAACAACTCCTCCATAGATTTATTATCGGAGAATTGAGAGTTTTCGATAAGGGATAAAAAAGTAAATCCTTCCACTTTCATGTGTAAGCGTGTAGGCGTGTACGTGTGTGGGGGTGATCGTGTAGTGTTGTAGCAGTGATGTATATTTGTGTGTCACCGTATCGCGCAAGCAACGCACTTAAGGGCTCCCTACCGAGGGATCGAACCTAGGCTGGAGCCGCTGCCGTGGGAGGGCGAATCATCCTCATAATTTCATTAAGGTAGAAATGTACACCGACCAACGAAGTGGACACAGGTCAGCTAGTATTTTGTAAAAGAGAATTTACTAACGAAATTTATTACGGTTTTATAATTTTCCTTTTACAATAAAGGACCCCTAAATATTAAATTACAGTTGATTATACCCGTACGGTTAAAGGCAGGTGGGGTTTGTTATGACAGAAATATATTAACTTGTTTGTTGGGACGCGTCCAGTTTTTATGGACGTCATAAAAATAAATACATGACAATATAACTGTTATATAGGGATGAGGCGACTTTTTATCGATAAAAAAAATTGTGAAATATCTTGTTCTACTGTCAATTTGTAATTAATAGTTAAGTCTTATCCATGAGCGTTTTTGGCGGGATCTTTGTCGTGTAGTGGATTTTATATTTTATTCATAATCTTGTGTTATTTGACTCTATATTTTGTAAATTTGGTGGTTTTTTACGTAATAGTTAGTTTATTGTGCATAAGTGAAGTGAATGGAAAATAATACCACGGAGCATGAAATTCTAAGATGCCACAAAAACTCCTTGGAAGGTTCTAACAAGGGATCCATCATCTTCTTAGAATATTGACTCACACGACGCTTCTAATATTATTTTGACTACGCGACGGTGGCAGTAATAATTTGAAAGATTGATTGCCAAAAATACAGTAAAGAAAAAAGTTTTATCCATATACCGAAATTGATTTATCACTGATTAATTACCATGTAAAAGCGTAGTGATTAGCTTATATAATATACCCTGAAAATTGCTCTATCTTCATTCATTAAAATTGGTTCAGGAATTTCGGAGATAAAAAGGTACAAATAAGGAACTAAATTATATATACGAGTGCTCGTCCAGGGGCGAAGTTCAACCATCGAGGTTTTTTTTTCCATTTTTATATTGATAACACTAAAGCTTAAACAATTACTAAATTTAAAAAAATGAAGAAAATCGTCTAAAAACAGAAGAGGGAGATATTCTTAACAGTTTTCCCACTTTACATGTTCACGAACTCTGAGCAACGAGTTAATATCTACCCTTAATCAGTGCGCGATAACACACTTGGTGGAAAAACAGTACCACACGTATACGCTGCATTGTTGTAAAATTTAATCTAATATTTTTATAGGGTGATTCATTTTGTACGATTTTTATTCCTCAGCTCCAGCACCGTATTGTTCTATGTGTTGAAAAACAACCAACTAAAATTTTATATTTTAATTTTAATTCCGACGACATTTTTTTCGTTTTAGTTTCCAGTCAGAACAGAAAACTTAGTTTTTTTTTTTAATTTCCTATAACTAAGCGGCACTTTATGCTAGTATAACAAAGTGAAGCGGAATTTGTAGAAAATTTGCCGATAAAATAACCGACTTAACCCCATCACTACAAACATGTACCTACCCTTTAATAACTTTTTACAGTGTTGCCGCGAACTCTATTTTTAAACGGCGCCTGCAAAAATAGATGTTAATTACGTTTTCGTTTGTTTGTAATTGTTTTTACGAGCACCGTTGTACTGAATATAAAGCAGAAAGTTATCTATGGTCTTTTTTTCTCGAACTGACTACGCTATTGACCTGGCAAGGTCTTTACAGCTTCAGCGGACTACGTTATCTATGGTTTTATATTCAGTTCTAAAATTGGATATGGGTTGACTGTATCTGCGTACGTGGTTTCGTTCCTTCACGGTTCGCTTTCAACCAATCCGCGTCTTCGTGTATGACGTGATGCGGTTTGAACCAGTACGGACTCGGATTGATTGAGGGTTCATTGTTGAGTTGTTGAGGAAAGACGCGGCGTAGATAATCACGGTCTTGAGTAATTTGACTCTTTTGTTATGGCTTATATAACTAGATGGCGCTGTTATGTAATTTTGGATTCGTTGTTATTTTCTCTCGACTAACAACATTGTGTGAACTAAACGTAAAATATCTACGTGTGAACTAAACGTAAAATATCTAC
>JACEII010000125.1:533880-578040 GCA_014332785.1 Antheraea mylitta | reverse complement strand
AACTAAACGTAAAATATCTACGTGTGAACTAAACGTAAAATATCTACTCTAGTATTAAATCATTATAATAAATATATATCTTATTCTAAATATCTGTACAGTATAGATTTTTTTTCGAACTTAATTAGCTTAGTCAAGCTGTCAGATACGAAATACATGTCTCAGTTAGTGTGGCAGATATGCTCATGTATCTCACCGACTTATATAATAATGACTGGCGTAGTGAGACTCCATTCACTCATATTCTAGGGGTGGGGGTTCCTTGATTTGTTTACATTTGACAACATAGGGTTTGCGGGGGAGGTCTGGCTGGTGATTACGTCAACAATATTTAAAAAAAATAAAAAATAAAAAAAGCCTTTTAATTGCTACATACTTAAACTACTATTACATTTGTTTTTCATTTATTTTTTTATTTTATTTAAGAACTATATAGCACTCCCCGGCGTAGACCTCCTCCAAACTTCTCCATTCGTCCTTCCTTAACGCTATTCTTGGCCATTTCCAACTACACCTTTCTTTAAAAGCATCACTCCACCTCTTTTTGGGCCTTCCTTTTTTTCCTTTTATGCCCCCATGGTATCCATATTGTCCCTTTTTTGTCCATCGGTCGTCATGTAATCTATATATATGACCGGCCCAATTCCATTTGAGACTTCTTATTCTTTATTTAATATCTGTTACTTTTGTTTTTTTTTCTTAGTATTTCGTTTGTTATTCTATCAAATGTATTTATTCCTAGCATACTTCTTTCCATTTTCCTTTGACGTACCGCTAATTTTTCTTCATCTGATTTCCTTAACGATCATGTTTGACAACCGTAAGTTAGACAGGGTAATATAGCTGTTTTGAATACTTTTTTCTTTATATATATTTTTCTTTGTTTATTTTTCATTATATCTTTATCGTCAACAATATTTACACCAGAACAAATATGAAAATTCCTATATAAATGTTTACGTAAGTATGGGAGGGGGATGAGAGCAATGTTTACTTTTGCTGACGAGGAGCAGAGGGCGGTCAGAAATGACTAAGATTCAGCTTACCTAATACTTCAACGGCCCCTGGGCTTAGTTACATTCAAGATTTTGCATTCGAGGTAACAGCCCAAGCTGAGATTTGGTTTTTTTGGCACCCATGAGTGTGTTGGCATACATTTGAGTGTCTTAAGCGTTGGCTCAAAACACGGTCACTTGGTTTTAAGTGATCACCGCCGACCATAGACACTAGCAACACTATGGGAGTCGCAAGTGCGTTGCCAGCCTGTATTTGGGAGGGAATGGGAGGAAAGAGGGAGGAGCGAGGGGAGAGGCAAAGGGAGGTGGATCTTCGGCGCTCTCACATACCGAACGAAACGTAACAATGCAAGCACTGTTCCTTTACGTCGGTTTTCTGTGAGAGGGTGGTACTACCCCGGGCGAGCAGACCCATTCATGCTGAAACCAATAATAACGTCAGCGTGGCTCTACCACCTACACACGCTGAAAAGACTCGTCAGGCTAACAACTATAGTAGTCGAAAAAAAAAAGGATAATGACAGAATAAGGACAATTCTATCTTAGACATAACACCAAGAGAATACCTGTCCATATTCAGTTTGCTCTATTTTTTCCTTGTCCTACTACAAACGGCGTTTCATTACCCAGTTACCTATAGGAGTACCAATATAATTACGCATTCTTTAAAAGGGGGCTCGACAATGATCGTAAATATACGAAAAAAATATAAAAAATTAAATTGCGTCGGCTCTCTGCTTGCTTTCCTTCGTCTGCAATTAAACTGATTGGTTGGGACTTACTTTATTTAGATCGCTACATTTAATTGCTGATTCGTATTGAAGATATGTTTGTTTTGATAATGTTCTCAATTTTCAAAATGAAGTTTTTATACTTTTTTCGTTGTCCGTTTGATTTTGCATAGAAATGAAAAACAGAAAAATCATTGTTTTAAGTAACACTACATGTATCCTCAAATATTTAAATTTCTTTGAGGATTTTCGTTCGTAACTCGTTAAGTTAGCAGTTGCGCCTCGTGGTTTTACTCGTGTTTAAATTTTCCCAAGCTAATATTACCTAATAAAACACTATAAATAAACCTAATATTAATTCCCTTTAATTAATACTAATATTACAAAGAGGTAAAGTTTGTGAGTTTGTGACGTTGTAAGGGGTAATCTCAGGAACTACTGTGCCGATTTAAAAAATTCTTTTAGTGTTATATAGCTCATTTATCGGGGAAGATTATAGGCATAAATCACGCTAAGACCAATACAAGTGGAACGCTAATGAAGAATGTTTCTAAATTGCTTTTCTTTCCTCTTGAGAGCTTTCGATGCTTGTTAGCGTTAGCCCAATGAAACTATTCCACGCGAAGTCGCGAGCGGAAGCTGGTATTATTATAAGTCTGTGAATAATAGATTACGCGACATGATTCAATGATTCTAAACCAGTAAAATTAATTGAAAATAATTGTAACTGACTGTGGACTTTCAAACCGAGTTTTCTTTAAATCTTTCTAGAAAAATCTATTTAAGAAGTCACTTTACTCGAATTTAATTTTACTTAAGATATTTACTTAATAATATGTTTATTTTTTTAAGTGAATAATAAAGATTCAATATTGAAAATATATAAACAAATTCAATTTAAAATAATTACAGACATTGACTCTGGCAGATACGCAAACAACGTTCTGCCGAAGAGAAAAAAAAACTTTGACACGCCATGTTTGTTATTATTGTTTCTGATGGTTGGTATGATTGTATATAATTTTAAAAACAATTGATAGTTATCTTCACCTGACTGTAAATAGCAAAAGCTACCGTGTAGTTGGATATACACTGAGTGGGTAAAAATATTAAGCGTGATAGTTGGCCGCTGTGGTTATGATTTGTATTTAAGACTTGCTGCCTGTCCTGGCTTCGCGTGTGTGTATTGAAAGAAAATGATACTAAAATGTAATTTTACTAATTTTACTATTGCTCAAAAAAAGCTTTAAGATATAATAATGCTCATACAAGTGTAGATTTACTTTCAAAATAAGGATAATGATGATTGATAGATGCTAACGGTGTTATTACAAAAAAGTTAAATACTTGGTTTAAAAAAGGTTTCATACGAAATTCACTGCGCTCGCCCAAAGTAAGATCGCGCTAACCTTTTTTCGCAAGTGTAACCTAGCCTAACCAAAGCGAGACAACAGAGCAAGACGGAGAATATTCACCGAGAGATCTTTTTAAAGCAAGCGTTCAAAACGTGTTTAACTTTTTTGTAATAACACCGTAAGAGTTTGACTGTTGGGTTGAATGCCTCCTCCGGGCTTAATTACCAGGCAACTTCGCACTGTCTTAGCAATTTCTAATGCCGAGATATATCGCTGTTCTGTATTTTCCCCACATACAAGAACATTTCTCAGGTTCATATTTCCTCACAATTTTAATGTGAAACATCTATAGGCGCGCCGTAAACCCGATTTTGGTATGGCGACGTGGCGACACAAAACACTATTACTTTGCACTATTAACAAAATACTTAAAACATTTGCAACCCTATCTGTATAAACATAAGATTCAAATTGTTTTTTTTATTCTATGACGTCATACAAATGCAAGAGAGATGCGTAGATAGAAATGTTTTGTCGTCAACGTTCATACCACATTGAAAACATTGGTTCTCGTCCGATCAACGAAGTTAAGCAACGTCGGGCGCTGTCAGTAGTTGGATGGGTGACCACCTCAATCAGCCGATAGTCTTAGCAATTTAAATTAGTCAATACAAATTTTTCCATGTTTATAATATTTGTAGCAGCTATTACCAGCGACATTGTTCCAGTGGAACTTTCCAAAACATTTTTTTCTGTGTAAAAATCTGCGAGGAGATAGCACGCTATTGAATAATTTTGCTTTAGTTTATTATATATGCACGGACCCATGTTATTTTTTCTTCAATTAAAGTTATTACTTATAAAAACAGCTAGCTATCTACGAGTGTAGATCCCATCAATATCAATCCAACCATTTCAGAGATCAGCCGGAACAAAGAGACAGTGGTCGTTCCTATGTTTCGGGAACAACCTATGATGCGAATAAGAGGCGAAAGGAACTCAGCGAGAACAAGAAGGCGCCGACGAATTGCGATGGTGGTATGAGGATGATACATGGTAATCACTATAAAGTTAGAGCGACGCGAAGAACCGTTTTTTTTTCTCGAAATGAAAATGCTGTTGACCAGGAGAGGTCTTTACAGCTTCACCGAACTATTGCGAAGAACCGACAATTGCCTCAAAGGCCACGTACTTCATACGACGATAGCGACAGAACTGGGGAGAAGCGAACACTGGGAGCGATCACGAAATAAGAGTTCCTCCTACTCATGCTTACACAATATTTACTAAAACGTCATTTAACGCGGCCGGGAGTTTCATCTCGTGTATCCCACAACGGGGGTACACGGGGAAACCGCATCAGAGTTCTCCCTTTGGTGGTGGCTTCTCTCTCTCCCTGCTTCGACGGGGGGTTTTTGGATTTCACGCCCTAGCGCATTTATTCCGGGGATATCTCTCGACTGTCTCGTGGGGTGCAGTGTGATCAGGCCAGTGTTATTACTGCAAAAAGTTGCGCATTATATCCGACGTTTTTTCCCTAAAGCGTGCCTTGATCTTTTGGGCTTCTTCCAGGGAGGCTGTCTTTAGCTTTTGATTATATTCATCTGTGGAAGCGGTCAATCTCATTGACAGCTTTGAGAGGCAATACGGAATTGAGAGACAGGCTTCTTCTTCGGGTTGTTGAGCTTGTTTCTCCTTGCTTCGGGTTCTCTTGGAACCTTTGGGGAGAGGATCGTTGTCGGGGGGCGTAAAGCTCGCTAACGTGGCCACAACAGACAGGAAGGTTAAAAATTTTCATATATACTTCCATACCCATTTAGTATTACTAGTTAGATCGAGTTTAAAGACAGACAATTTTATTTATTTGTATTGATACTGGTTTATCGGAATGTCATTCTAACTCTAGTTTATAATAATGGTGATTCTAAATACGGATCACGTCTGCACCCTATTTGTTTTAATTACGAATTAGCTGTCTAATGAATACTTTAATTGCAATATAATAGGTTATTCAGCCGTGTATTATAGACGACAAACCAGTTCAGCACGAGTGTTAACGTAAACCTACAATTAATTTAATAAAAGCTTTGAAATATCGACATTTGGATGTACAAAAGAGTATACAGTTTTGGAATGCGCTGATGTGTGGCGATTGTCTGACAGGCTATATTTCTTTCTTGACTAATTGGCGTCGCTTTAACAATTACCAGTGTCATTATTTTCTTTAGACAGTTAAAACCACATATCAACTTCTTCTTACCCTCATCCCACCTAAGTAGGATCGGCATAATATTTTTTACACGGATCATTTTTCACACAATTTATTCATACCTTTTCGAGATAACTTTATTATATTCATCCATCTTAATACTTTTCTGGTTACATAACTTTCATCTCTCCTCATGACATGCCCGTACTGTGCTAACCTATTATTCCTCAACTTTTCCATCATTGGTGCTCTTTTCAAACTTCTTCTAACGTACTCATTCTTAATATTACCCATTCTAAGACTTCTATACTCCATTTTACCCATTCTGTAACCGGAGCGGACAGCTAGTCAGACATATTTTTTTATATCATAGCAGGCAAACGAACGGGTGGGTCACCTAATTTTAAGTGATCACCATTATCCATAGACACTTGCAATACCAGAGCAGTTACAAATGCGTAGCCAGCTTGTGTTGGGAGGGGAATAGGGAAGGGAAGAGAAGAGGGAGGAGATGGGATTCCGGCGCTCTCACTAACTAAACGAAACGCAACAATGCAAGCACTCTTACTTGACATCCGTGTTTCTGTCGGTCGGGTGGTAGTACCGGGAGCGAGCCGACACATTCATGCTGAAACTAGTTATAGCTTCAACGTGGCTCTACCACCAAATAAAACTACGACATAATTGTCATCTTTAAAGAATAATTCTACGTGCAGTAGAAATCGTTTGACGTGGTTGATGAAATGTTGACAGATCCCTTTTCACTTCGACCTGCTATTGTTAAGTCTGCGAGAGCCATCAGCCTGTAAAAGACCCACTGTAGGGTTATAGGCCTCTTCCCGAAGGAAGGCATGGGTGTAATTACCACGCCAATGGAGAACATATTAACAATTACGAACTGAGAACCCACAGTTCTATGTATTCCCACACACAGTAATACTCCAAGAACATTTCTCAGATTCTGGTTTCCTCACGATGTTCTCCTTCACCGTCACATGATTCTGTTACCAATTTAAATTAGTAAATTTACGCGAGTTCCGAAAAATTCGTTGGTACATACCGCGGTTTCAATATGCGGGCATTGATTTGTTTTTCTCTTCGAAATGACTACGCTATTGACCTAGCAAGGTCAACTGATTTTATTTGACAACTAGCTCAAGGGTGCACGGCATACTTTGGCTTAGGCTGTTGCCTGATACATGCGATTCGCGACCTATCAGAGCTAACCTAACTATTCATACATATATGAGTTGTTGGAACATATATGTGTACTAAGCATACATACCTTAACAACTCTTATATATATGTCGTATTGGATGATTTTCTAAACTATTCCAGTTCGATAAGGGAAAGAAATAAAACCCGTCCACTTTCATGTGTAAACGTGTAAGCGTGTATGCGTGGACGTGTGTGGAGGTGATGTGTGTAATGTTGTTGCAGTGATGTAAGATTTTGTGTATAACGCGGGCAGCGCACTCAAGGGCTCCACGCCGAGGGAACGGACCTAAACATCGAATTGAAATTCCACAGGTCCAAACCACTACAGCACCACGACTTTTATTATTAGATGACTCAAATCATGTCTAACTACCCACTTATCGTGAACAATTTAAAAACGTTCATACGTTCCCAATTACCTGTATTTATGGAGAGCGGATAGGGCTAATTCGTTTGTGCCCTTAAGGTCAGTGTGTCCGCAGGTCCGGTTACTTTTCCGTGTTACCCACTTTGCCTGTAATAACCTGCGTTGGCGCAGACATTTCCTACTAGTTTTCTATCGAACGCCATTGAGATGCGGATTCTACTTTAAATGTGTTACTTTGTAATTAAATACGTAGATATAGGTAGTCTTCTGAGCATATAATAAAAATGTAAATGTAACATGCTTGTAATTTCTAGATTTTTGTAAATAAAATTGTTGTAGGTGTTAGGAATAAGTTTTTTTTTATAGAAGCACGACAAAGTGACTGCACTAAGCCTGATTTTAAGCATAGTACAATCCAAAAACATCGGCAACCACCGAGAGACAGATTATCCATCGTCGGTCGCCGCTGTCATGCCGGCCATAATGACGAAAGTCGCCCGGTACTGGATATGCACAGGCTGATCCTGAAACGCGACGCGCAGAAGCGAGTCACTATGACGTGCTTTTTCGCCATATGCATGGTGGTTGCGACCCAGTCGGGCTGTAAAACCCTACCACCCCGCTCTCGCCATTGCCTCGTTCGTTGATCAGCAGGGTGCACCACGTGCAGGTGAGGTTGGCTTAGGTGTTTCAAGTCTTAAGATGTTATTCGACACCCCTTACACCCCAAATATACTAATATTATAAAGAGGTAAAGTTTGTGAGTTTGTGACGTTGTAGGGGGTAATCTCAGGAACTACTAGTCTGATTTGAAAAATTCTTTCAGAGTGTTATCTACCCACCTTCGGTGCCGCTCGAGACATGAGATATTAACGGCACAATGGAGCAAATAAATTAATAAACAAACAAATTGAGAAAACATGGCAAAGGGCTCATAGAATTTGACCGATCAGGATGAAACACAACCATTCGACGCGGAAATAATCGTAGATGGTTATAGGCTATATATCATCACGCTAAAACCAATAGAAGTGAAGCACCAATGAAGAATGTTTCCAATGGCGAAAGCGGGGTGGTAGGGTTTTACAGCCCGACTGGGTCGCAACCACCATGCATACGGCGAAAAAGCCCGTCATAGTGACTCGCTTCTGCGCGTCGCGTTTCAGGATCAGCTTGTGCATATCCAGTACCGGGTGACTTTCGTCATTATGGCCGGCATGACAGCGGCGACCGGCGATGGATAATCTGTCTCTCGGTGGTTGCCCATGTTTTTGGATTATACTATGCTTAAAATCAGGCATAGTGCAGTCACTATGTCGTGATTCGATAAAAAAAAAATCGGGATTTTTTCCTCTTGAGAACTTCCGCTGCGTGTTAGCGTTAGCCCAAAGTAACTATTCCACACGAACGAAGTCGCGGGTAGATGCTAGTAAAATATATCTTGATCGAGTTTAGAAATATCTGTCTGTCGGCTTGTTTGAATATGCATCACTGGTTAAGTACTGCGTTTATGATAAAGTCTTCCAAGATAATCATATCCGTGAGGTAGCATTTAGTTTTTGTTTAATTAAAATCGGTCCATTCTATGAAAAGTTATTGTTCTTTAAATGACAGCTCGAGTTAAGTACGAGACAAGAGTAGGTAAGTAAATGCAATTCAATCTTTTATAGAAACATACCAAAACCAACCAAAAACGAATATATCTATGTTTTTAATTTTTTTTTTATTGAAGCACGACCTAGTGACTGCACTACCTACGCCTGACGTTAAGCATAGTACAATCCAAAAACATAGGCAACCACCGAGAGACAGATTATCCATCGCCGGTCGCCGCTGTCATGCCGACCATAATGACGAAAGTCACCCGGTACTGGATATGCACAGGCTGATCCCGAAACGCGACGCGCAGAAGCGAGTCACTATGACGGGCTTTTTCGCCATATACATGGTGGTTGCGACCCAGTCGGGCTGTAAAACCCTACCACCCCGCAATGTATATTGTATCATGAAAAGATAAACCAGATCGAGTTTCTTACTGGTTCTTTTCGATGAGTGGGTTGTTAGTCAGAACTGGTGGTATTTTTTTCGAACTAACTAGGCTATTGTGCTAGCAAGGTCTTAACAGCTTCATCGGACTACTAAGACGAGCGCTTGCGGAACTCAGCCGATTTTATTTGGGCAACTAGACCAAGGGTGCACGACACACCTCGGCTTGGGCTGTTGCCTGATACATGCAATTCGCGACCTATCTGAGCTAACCTAAGCTAAGCTACATATTCAGACTTATATGAGTTATTGAAACATATATGTGTATCGAGCATACATACCTCGACAACTCTTATATGTATTTTGTGTATGATAACTTTTCTAAATTATTTCAGTTCGATAAGGGAAAAATAAAACCCTTCCACATTCATGTGTAAGCATGTGTGCGTGCACTTGTGTGGAGGTGATATGTGTAATGTTGTTGCAGTGATTTAAGATTTAGTGTCACTGTATCGCGCGAGCAGCGTACTCAAGAGCTCCACGCCGAGGGAACGGACCTAAAACCGGTGGTAGATTTGACGTTCATAAGCGCCTTCCCAGGGCCTAAACTAAATAGTATTTTTAATTTTGGTTCTGAAATATGTCAGTTTCTCGAAAAGATATAGAGATTTCAATTTAAATACTATGTGCACTGATTTATTGCCCTCATTTACGTCGAAACAATCACGATTGAAGCTGATTGTTAGCAAAATTATACATATGGAAACAGCGCCCTCTGGTGTTTCGTGCATGTATGACCTCCACATCGGCTGGCTAGATAATGTGTGGCCTCAAGACAAAACGTCCGGCATAAGGTAGTGATCTATCAAAAGCTATAAGCTATACTATTGTTTTCATTTGAAGTAATTTGAAAGCTTCTAAAACGGTAATGACTCAGAGATAGCATATTCCAACACCTAAGTAGGTTAGACACCCACGTTTTTTTTATGCTTGACATATTTTATAATTTGATCATAGTGTCGATTGATGCTAATTAGTATCTATCTTAAGATGTAATAATGGCAACTGATAGCATGTTTTGAAAGCGGGATCGTTGACATAGGTTGGAATACTTCAGGGTTCGAGGCAGGTAGGGTAGGGTTACGATCGAGGGATGGAGGGGATGACTTCGGGGTGGCTGAGGCAGAGGAGGAGATAACCTCATTAAAAAAAATCAATGGGGGTGTGCGGCGAATGGGCTTCACCTCACTGTTACAACACTGACAACCTGAACACAGGTGGGAAGGAGCGGGGGCCCTGACCTCCCATTGCACGGGTTCGGTGGGCTGGGAGATAGTTTCGCAACCGCGCTGTCTCAGCAGGGTGTGGCGTGAAAGCACCTGCCGCCCGGGGTGTCGCGGAGCTTGTTCACGCAACCCCGTGACATCACCTATAGTGCGGCGTAGGTTGTCGTAGAGTTTTAGTCGGTTCAAGTCCTTGAAAGACACCGTCAGCTACGGCCTAGGACACAGTTGGCGGTCGACTCAGTTCAGGTTCTCCCCCGGGGGCTTGGTAGTCCATGATGACTTTTCTCTCTACACGTAAAAAAAGAGTCGAATACTTGCAACTGAATCCGAGTTTTGGCTGAAGGAAAACTCTTGTGCTAAGAGAGATATTTTCCTATATAATCAAAATAAATATATTTTTTTTTACTAATAAAAATGTACAGAAAATTATTTGAATGAATTAATTCGCAGTAATATTACTTCGAAGTTAGTTTTAGTTCTGAAAATTTCACACTAACATTACACCATTACATGCCATAAGTATAAAAGTGCATATGTTTGTATTTTTTTTAATTTATAAAAAAAAATCTCGCGCGAGCTTGAAAAGAAGATATCACTTCAAACTCGCCATCAATATGACGGCACCTTTAATGTAGCATTACTGTAATTGGGCCTCGTTGTTGTGTTGGTTTGCTTGAGTCAGTCATGCTGTATATGATTGATGTTCCATGAAAACGGCTGTGGGCGGAAGGGTACCGGGGTTCGATGCCCGGGTGGTGATTGAACGCTTAATCAGATTCATATATAATTTTGTTTAATCATGATGACACATTTGAAAGTGCCACAGTTTACACTCACTAGGTTTCTTGTTTCGATTCTGAGGCGTAGTAAAAATTTTGCAGAAGTCTGTTAGAGATACTTGTAATTCCAGGCGAGCATATCCACCGTATCGATTCGCGGATATAATTAGGTATAGATACCTTACTAGACCAGAAAATCCAGGTGGGTATAGACACCCTACCAGTTTTCCAATAATGCTGCGTATAGACACCATACTACCCCAGAAATCCAGGCAAGTAGACACCCTAGCAGTTCTCCTATATAGTTTGGTATAGACACCTTACTACGCCGAAAATTCAACCGAGTACAGACCCTACCAGTTTGCCGATGTAATCGGGTATAGGCATCTTACTACTCCAGAAATCCAGTCAGGTACAGGTACCCTACCAACTCGCCGATACTATCGAGGTTAAAAACCTTACTACCATGGAAATCTAGCTGACCGACCCACTAATTCGACGAAATAGTCTGGTATTTACACTTTTCTACCTCGCAAATCCAATAGAACACATAATCCCTACGATCTTGTAGAAATGAAGCACGGTAAAATCAAAAATAAAACCAAATCTCAATGGATTTTATTACTTAATTAAAGAACGACAATTGATATAGTGTCTGATTAAGTGTCGCTTCTCAGGGTATTATAAAGTCAAAGAATATGCGAGTCATTAAAAATATCACACAGTTATTGAAACTACAAGAAAAAGTGCCTGAGAACTTTATATATCGCAAAGTAGATCAAATTTAACAATTAACTCAGTTTCATATTTCTCAAGAACACGTTCGGTTAATCGTCTAGGAACCTTTATTAGCTTTTTCTCGCGACTTTTCTCGTAATAATGTAATAAAATATAGCTATAATATTTATCTATCCCTTGAAAACAGTATTTTCCCTACATGAAAGGTAAGGTAAGAAAAGGTATGGTAAGGAAAGGTAAGGTAATCACATTACCTGGCCTCCTTCTGCGAGGAAGTCGTCTTGTAGAAGGAGGTGGCGGAGCGGACCCGCGAAGATGATCCTCTAAACGGTCGTCTCCGCCAACGGAGGACAGGCAGGAGGAGGCGGCAGTTTGACCGTCTCCTCCCGCGAACGTAGCCGGACCTAGGGATGGTGGGTCGGGGGGGCCATCTTCCCATTGCACAGGTCCGGCGGATGAAGGAGACGGCCGGTGTGTGTGCGTTTCTGCTTCTGGGCCAACCGCTGGGGCGGCACGATGAGTCTATAGAGATCTCGTGCCGCCGTAACTATAGCGGAAGACGTACACCGTGGGGTTTTAATCCGTGTGAGTCGGACATAACCGACGCTCTCCCCCGGGGAAGGTGTGTATCCATAAAGGATTTCCCCACGTTAAAAAAAGGTAATCACGTTACCGGATCATGTTCATAATGATCTGGTGAGCAGTTAAGTCTTTCAAGTGTAGTAAACAAACAGACTCATTCACATCTATACATATAATAAGAATATAGATCTCTAGTGTCTGTACTTTTTCGATTTTCGTGAAAAAGATCGTTGAAGTGTTTAGGAATAAGTGATAGAATATATTTCAATCATTTTTAAGAATGTCTGTCTGTCTGTCTGTTTGTATGAACACGCACCACTACTAAAGTACAGGGTTCACAATAAAATCATAAAGCATATCTTTGAGTATCTTACGTCTTTGTTTCATTAAAATCGGTCCACTCAATCAAAAGTTATTGTAATTTGAATGACGACTCGAGTTAAGTACGAGACAAAAGTAGTAATCTACGAATATACTAATATTATAAAGTTTATTTGTTTTCGGTTATATAGCTCATTTATCGAGGAAGGTTATAGGCTATATATCATGACGCTAAGACCTATGGGAGGGGAGCACCAACGAAGAATGTTTCAAAATTGTATTATTTTCTTTTGAGAGCTTCCACTGCGTGCGCTGCGTAAATGGTAACAGTTCCACGAAGATGAAGTCGCGGAAATAACTAGTTTAATATAATCAGTGTGTATATGCTAAAATAGACAAGAGATTTGCAATGCACAACGGTATTATCCGTCCTTTTTTAAATACATCAAGTGCCATATTTCCTCTCCCCATCCCCCTCACCGGTGGTTAAGTCAGTCTGAATGCATAATGACTACGGCGCACATCTCTGTGATCGAATATTAATAATTAATTGTATTATAAACGTTAATAATACAGTTAGAGATTAGAAGTGAAAGGTGCGAATCGAAGTGTGTGTGAATGAAGAGGAGACCTCCTACGACCGCGATAACAGCCTAAGGTGAGTCCTGTTTTTTCCCTATCCTATCGACCGTTGTGCATTCTTAGCGATCACCAGGAAAGCATCCCGCCGAATTATTAAACCTTGTTAGAACAGTATAAACCGAAAAGTTAAGTATGTCATTACTGTCAAATGTCAGTTGGCACCACTTTCTATATAGTAGAAACATTTTGTCTTGGTCGCTTAACCATTCCATATAGATCACATATAGGGCGCGTTCCGGTAGAAGCTCACAACACTCACAACGCCCTTTTCGCCGTTCCACTAGACAACCACGAGCGTTGCGGTCGTGGCGAAAACGTCATTGATGACGTCATAACATACGCTCACGCGAAGCTCACGACGCCCCATGTCTGGACGTGGGTCGACGTGAGCGTTGTCAAAATTGGCGGGATACTCAATAAAGATGGCGACCGTGAAAATGTCATTACTTGATACTGTATAGGATATTTATATTAAATAACATATTGTATTGAAATACGTAAATAAAATATGAAATGAAATACGTTAACACAGTTTTGATAATTTTACTTCTTTTGAAAAATGTTGTGAATTTTAAAATTCAATTTAAAAATTAATTTATAATTATTTCATGGTAAATTAATATTTTTCATTTAACCAATAAGGTCATTTTTTATGTTTTTATGATAATTAAAATAAAAAAATTGAATTATACATTGTTTCTTTAATATACTTAAATGAATTTCATAATTATATGAATTTACTGTTAAGACTTACAAAGTGTAACTTAACCTCTCAAAGTTTTTGTTTTATTTTTTCTAGATCGCCATTTTTATTATTTATCTGAACGCTCATAACGCCCACAAATGCGTTCCACTAGCTCTTACGATCGCAACGCTCGCGAGCTAGTGGAACGGGAAAACTCGCGGTCGTGAGCGTGAGCGTTGTGAGTTTCTTGTGGAACGTAGTCATAGATGTCGCCTTTGTGTTCACTACTTCTCACTACTCCATACTGTGTTATTGTGCTCGTATTAAATCTATTTATGTTGCTACAATCGTGCGTTATTTTCCCAAAACCCATCAAACCTTTTTCATCGCAATTACACCTAGCGTCGACAAAGTGTTTATACCTAGATTTGTGTTCTGCGTATCTATACTCAGAGCGGTCATAAAGTTTAGCGAGGACATTTATTACATTTGGAATGCAGTGATTCGTGACCGAGTGGTCATATACAAACATCGTATTAGCTATAAATCAATGCCAATATGCACGAGGTTTATGATTGGCCGAATGTCAATGCCGCGGTGACATGTGACGTTAATGAATTCTATACTGCACTAGAATCGCTAACGAAAGCCAAATAAGTATGCTTAAAATAACATACAATTTTAGATTACAAAAAAGGTTATAATTTAATTCGAAATTCAAATTCTTTTTATTTGGAACTTAATTTAACTTCAATAAGTTTTTTTTTTTGACAATTGATCTTCCAGATCATTAATCTCATTGTCGAGTAGATACAATATTACAAGTGTCTTGTGATTATTTCAATGTTCCAACAAGATGGTGGTTCCCTTGTTAAAACTTTCCCGGGATTTTTTGTGGAATCTCATAATTTACGCTCTATGGCATTATTTCCATTCCCTAATTCGCAATAACCGAACTATACTACGTAAAACGTCACTATTTAAACAAAATAGAGAGTCAAATAATACATTATTATGAATAAAGTATAAAATCCAACTACATGATACACTAAAATCCCGTCAAAAACTCCAATTAAATAATTCTTATCATATACTGATATGATACTATACTTATATATTTTATTATAGCACCGCAAAAACATTTGCCAGTATCAATCAATTTTAATCTGTTTTGTTTATTTTGTACAAATATCACGTTAATACGAGCATGTCGAGGTCGTCGGTGACGCGAACCCACAACTTTCCCGCTTCCATTTTTTTTATCGATGAACGTAACTAAGGAAATTTTCACCTTGACAAAAAAACTATAACATGCATCTTTTTTCTGATTACAAATATGAACAAATGTGCCATGAGACGGGATTTTTCAACCGTAATTTTGTGATACCAATTTTTGTTCCAGATTGCGCGTCTAGTCGAGTACATGGTGGTTGTAATTTTTGACACACTAACTTAAAAACGCATCCGTTCTATTTCTGTCGGCATTGTGATGAATTAATTCTATAACAATTTACACGGTGACCGTAACGAATCGACGGTTGATGCTAATTAATTGGAACTTAGTTTGCTTTAAGCTTACACACATCGGCTGCTTTGTCCGTCTCAAATAATTAGTAAAAACATGGCAACGTTATATCGATACATCTATACTAATATTATAAAGCTGAAGAGTTCTGTTTGCGTGAACGTGCTAATCTCAGGAACTACTAGTCTGATTTGAAATATTCTTTCAGTGTAAGATAGCTCATTTATCGAGGAAGGCCATGGGTTATATATATACATCACGCTAAGACAAATAGGAGCAGAGTAAATCGGGGTTAACGTACGTATTCTTTAAAAATATTGTCACCTTCCACGTAAGCGAAATCGCGAGTTAAAGTTAGCGTTGGTCCAAAGTAACTATTCCATGCGGACGAATTATATAACAGACTAGCCACTGCCCGCGACTTCGTTCGCGTGGAGTAGATACACTAACATCAACACTAACACGCAGCAGTTCTCAAATGGAAAAAACATCCCGATTTTCAAACATTTTTCATTTGTGCTCCGCTCCTATTGATCTTATCTTGATGATATATAGCCTATAACCATTCTCGATGAATGAGCTATATAACATTGAAAGAATTATTCAAATAGGACCAGTAGTTCCTGAGATTACCCCCTACAACACCACAACATCACAACGTCACAAACTTTACCTTTTTATAATATTAGTGTAGATTAAGATCCCGCTAAAAACTCAAGGCATATTTGTTAGGTAACGTTCATTAGTTATCCAATTATTATAAAGACGACTGAATAATCTGTGATAAAAAAAATTATAACGTAACAATAATCATTTCCCTTATATTTATTTTAAGTGTTAAATATAACAAGTATTCTAAAAAATTACATTTATACAGCGGTGGGTCTGGAGAAAACATTATTGTCGCCATTTTGCAAAAAAGAATTCGAGTAAAAGCGACGCGACCTGTTCTATTTTTAAACTGGTGTCAATTTTATCTTTTCTTTTTTCTTGCTCACCACTAGCAGCCAGTGATATTCGATTTTAATTCTTTATAACTTGTAATTAATATCTATTTTTCATCGACTCAACCGGTTGTTTATGTGTTTGTGTTATTAGATGATATCGGTTTTACGATATGTATCGGTTTTTTCTGTACATCCCATTAAAAACCGCATAAACGTAGTTGAGTCGTTTATTAGCGATAAGATCTGTATTATTAAAAGCGTTTCGCTTTTAAATCGCATACAATCATTTTGATCGTTTGGTTATACGTCTGTATTAAATTTAAACATTGTTTGATGTTATTTTTATGGCCTTACTATTTCTTGATTAACACAGATCACACTAACATACGTGCACACATATATAGGTAGGAACAAATATGATGGAAAGATTTTGAAGTAAAAATTCTTTAGGCGCGACTAGGAGGTAACTGGACGGCAATGTAACGGAAGTCCGTTACGGCAATATGGCGTTACGTTTCTGTAGCAGCCTGTTACATAATAATGAAACATAATCAAATCTTCTATGAAATCATAATTAATTTAATTCGTTACTTATCATAGCAATCTGTTCGTACTGCTTTATACTTTATTTACTTTATAATAAAGAGTTGCTAATAATACTTCCTGTACTATTTAAGTTCCGAATTAGCTAATAGATGACACTACAGATAATGAAGCTTTGATTTAATTTGTCTCTTGCTTACATTGAAACCAGACGGCAGCCCGGTCGGGCGCACGTATCTACATAATTAATTCTATTGTATGATTTTTATTGTTATTCAATTTAATATCTTTTTTTATATTTTTCACAAAAAAATTAGATTGTCCTCTTTAAAACTATTTATTGAAAAATCGAAAATTGAAAAATCAAAAATATTTAAAAAAAAAATTACTTCCATCGCGTGATTAAAAAAATGTAGCTTCCAACTTTAGGGTGGTTGCCAGGCAGGCGGATTTAGGAAAAGACCTACCAACATGGTATGGTTTAATTACGATATTTCCTTCAAGGGAAGCTTTGAAACAGTTGTAAGGATTCGCATTTACATCCATTGACACGTTGTCCGAATACGCTATCAATTAAGACATCGTCGTTAGTTAAGTCACTATGTAGGGTATATTTAATTTTTAACAGCGACTTATGCCTAGGTCCGTTACCTCCACGTGGAGCACTTATGAATGCTGCTCGCGCGATACAGTGACATAAAATCGTACATCACTGCAGCAACATTACACATATCATCTCCAGTGGAGATGATATGTGTAATGTAATGTGGAGATTCTCCACACATATTTTTTCTTTGAACTGACTACGCTATTGGCCTCGCAAGGCTTTTACAGCTTCACCGGACTAGGGTCTCCACACATGTACACGCATACACCCTTACACATGAAAGTGGAAGGGTTTTGTTTCTTTGCCTTATCGAACTGAAATAGTTTAGAAAATTATCCGATACGAAATATATATAAGAGTTACTGAGGTATGTATGCTTAGTACACATAAATTTCAATAACTCATATAAGCATGAATATGTAGCATAGCTTAGGTTAGCTCAGTTAGGTTGCGAATTGCATGTATCAGGCTACAGCCCAAGCCGACGTGTGCCGTACACCCTTGAGTTGATTGTCAAAATAAAATCGGTTGAGTACCCCTTAAGCGCTCGCCTATAGCCAATTAGTCAATAGTTAATTCGAGAAAAAACAATAAATAGGTGAACCAATCACAATCAACGCGAAAACGTCATTATTGACACAGCATAAAGCTTAAACTGGGAGAGTTATTATAAAAATTGTTAATAAAAAAGAAATTAAAACTGGCCATAAAAAAGGCAAATGATAAAACAAAAGAGTCCGAAAAAATCGAGGCCAAATACTCGAATTCCAATCGCTGTAAAGGAATCCAACAAAATTCGCTATAACTGTTAACGGCTACCCGTTATTACTGAACGTTCGTGACGAGACGTATTTTTTTTTTCATTTAATTTCGCTGTTATCTTTAATAAAACTACAACTGTTATTATCATTCGGGATATTCCGATCGGTGAGTAAATTAAATGCAAACAAAAATGGCGTCGATGAATTTTTTTAGAAGCTTTTATTCCACCGAACATATTATCGCCATTGTTCTCCAATCTGCACTATTTTTTTTTATGTCATACAAAGCAAACGAACAGTCGGGTCACCTCATGTTAAGTGATTACCGTCGTCCAGAGACACTTACAACACCAGGGGAGTCGCAAGTGCGTTGCCAGCCTGTGTTTAGGGGAAAGGGTAAGGGGTGGAAAGGCTGGAGGGGAGGAGGGATGAGAATTGCGAGGGGAGGGGTGGAGGGATGGGGAGGGGCGAGGGGAGGGGAGGAGGGATGGGGAGGGGCGAGGGGAGGGGAGGCGGTCCTGCGGCTCTCTTACTGACCGAACTGTTACTTCACGTCGGTTTTCAATTATACTATCTTCATACTCACACTAGCTCCATCAATAGAGTCGCTGAGGTATCATTACGAAGTCGTACAGCATCTTAGCTTCATCCCCAACAGGGTTCAGCCAAGATGCTGTGATAGATTTTTTTTATATCACAGGAGGCACACGAACAGGTGGGTCATCTGCTGTTAAGTGAACACCGCCGTAAATAGACACTACCAACACCAAGGGAGTCGCAAGTGCGTTGCCGGCCTTTAAAGAGGGAGGGTCGTAAGGGAGTGAGTGCGTCCGGCGCTCTTACTGAGTGGGCAAAATGCAACAATGCAAGTACTGTTACTTCACGAGGGTGTTTCTGTGGGTCGGGTGGTACCCCGGGCGAGCCGACCCATTCATGCATAAATCAATAATAGCTTCAGCGTGGCTCTACCACCTTATTTTATTTTTAAGTTTTCAGCGATATTTATCCCTTTGCTTGTCCAAAAACCATGACGGATTATGCCCCAAACAAACGAATGTTGGGAGATTCCACTTCCTCCTTAAGTATGCAAAACTTCTCGATGGATAGTGCTCCGAACGGAATCTTAAAGCTACCTCAACATATTGTCTGTTTAGATGACATTAATTAAACCACGGTATATAAAGAAGCTGATATTGTATTGGTTTTATGCCAGATACCAGATTATAATACACCGTAAATAAACCGTATGTATTATAAAATTGGAAAAACTTTAACAATAACAAATTATGTACTTAATCTATCTATCTAATACCTTTAAACGAGGAATTCTTGTATATTTGTATATATTCAGGATCTCAGAAACGGCGTCATCTATTTCCGTGAAAATTAGTATGTAGGTAGTTTCGGGGACGATAAATCGATCTAGCTAGATTTTATGCATAAAAAACTTTTCTAACTGAGTTTTCAGGCAATGAAAAAATATAGCTAGAATATAAAGCTAAATTTCGTCGGCGCTGTCGAAACCTAAATAGCTCAGATGGAAATCGGTTGCTCCGAAAATTCGTGTAACCTCAGTTCGAATCCGAGTGACAGCAGAAGAGATGTATTTTTTAATTTTTTTTTTGCACTTAAATTTTAATTTTATAAGGCAAACCTAAGAGTTTATTTTAATTTAAAAATGTTTTTTAAATACCCGAGCTAGACTCGGTTAATTTGATCGAGACTGTCAGGTTAAATTAATTAGATGCAACTTTTTCTTAAAGCAACAGACTTCGTCTGCGTTTGCATTTTCGCAAATTGGTATAGTGTAGTAAGATATAATGTTGCTGATAAAATTTATCTAATTTTAAATACCAGACGCGATTAACGTTTTAGTATTTTGATAAGAATCAAATTAACTCTATAAATTGTAATATAAGTTTAAATGTTATATATCCTTAATTTAGCAATAATGGCTCCCACACAAACAGTAGGTATACTTTCTTGAATTAAAATTGAATAATTTTATAAATTAAAATACAAAATGTAATTAATCACTAAATATGATAATACAAAGTCCTCTGCCACATCTGTCTGTCTATTCGGGATAAACTCAAAAACTACTGAACGGATTTTCATGCGGTTTTCACGAGTGGATACAGTGGAGGAAGGGTGTATAATTCGTCATCTTTTTTTTTATTAGCAGAGCGGGACTATGTCCGCCGGGCCAGCTAGTTAAATGTAAAATCTTAATATAAAATATAATTAAATAGTTTTTTTTTTATATTTAAATGTTTTTATGTAATTGAAAGTTTCACTTCTATCGTGTGTCTTTACGACAAACCATGGTCTTTTAACTGTATTTAATACTTCTTTTGTATAATTAATACATTGCTTTATATCCGATTTAAATAAATAACTAATTTCTCAAGAATATTAAATTATTCTTCATGCTTTGATGCTATACTCAAAAAGAGAGATAAAGAGGGAAGTCTCGTGAATAAGGCATAATTTCGAGACAAAAATATATAAGTATAAAGAATTAATTAAAAACAATCTAAATTTGTATATCGGATTACATTAGTAGTCGGAGAAGAAGCGTAAAAAATTTCATTCATGACAGCAGCCCCTAACCTCACACGATTTGTTACTTATCTTTGAAATTAATTCCATTCGAGAAACAATGGTTACACGTGACGGCCAATAACAACATACAGTAAAGGGAAAATTTACTGGAATCTCATTGTAGAGCCAGTAATTAGTGCAAAGTATGCGACCGTCCGAAAGGAACGTAAAGTATTCTCACTAACGACTCAAAGCGATGTAAGCTCAAAGCGACTTTCTGGAAAGAAATTTTCGATTCTTTTTTTAAGCGTTTTTGCGTGCGTGTTGTAGGTAGTGTTGCCTAAAATTGGTCTTGGTCTTGCAGTCTTGGACATTTTCTTGTATTTTTTTTATTTGTTATGCCAACATGAAAAAAAAGGAAAATAAAAATGTTTTTTTTTCTCGAACTGACTACGCTATTGATCTAGCAAGGTCTTAACAGCTTCACCGGACTACAATAAAATTGAAAAATAGAAACACTCCAGGCTTAAGGGAGTGTCTACTATCTTTCCACGAGAAGGAATTATAAATATTTAATATTCCTGAAAATATTCTTTTCAATTCATGATGAATTTAATTACACTTTGATATGTCTATCTTATTATATATACATTTTTTCTGTTCATGTGTATGTCACAGAACTCCTCCTAAACGGTTGGACCGATTTTGATGAAATTTTGTGAACGTTGCAGTGAATCCGAGAATAATTTAGATTCACAACTGGACTCGGTAGGTGGAGCTGCAGTTGACTTTTAGGATTGTTTGTCAAGGAAGGACAAAGTCTGCCGGGAACGCTAATAGTAGTATCAAACTTAATCCTATAAAAACTTCGCCTTTATGATGCGTGACCATTATCATTTTACCAAAGCTGCGGGCTCATTGATAATGTGTACAAAATCTTGGTAGCATGCGTTCGAAGAAACAATATAAGACCTGGGCTCAATGTTTCTGGTTTGTTCCACATCTATACTAATATTATAAAGCTGAAGAGTTTGTTTGTTTGTTTGGTTGAACGCGCTAATCTCAAGAACTACCGGTCCGATTTAAAAGTTTATTTTAGTGTTAGGTAGCTCATTTATCGAGGATGGCTATAGGCTACATATCATCACGTTAAAACCAATAGGAGCGGAGCACTAATGAAAAATGTCTCAAAATCGGGCTATTTTTAGAACATCCTCTGCGTGTCAATGTCAGTTTTATATGCGTTGCCATGGTAACATGATAACATTCTATCGGAAATATTATTAGGGTTTATTTTGTGTTCCTGTTTAAAAGTTTATTCTACGCTATTTTTAATTCCAATTATTGATTATATGTAGTACGTTGCTATCGCAAACATTTTTAAAGTCTATTTTGTGCTGCTATTCTAAAAGGTTAGTAGTAATAATATTCGTCCATCAAGACAGGCGAAGGAATTAATCCATACTGCCGATTCTGAAGTTGTCAATATAGGTCGTTTTTTTCTTAGAAGTGACTACGCTATTGACCTAGCAAGGTCTTAACAGCTTCACCGGACTACGAGTAATATTTGAACGGGCATTTTACGGGCAAATAACTAACTAATTAGCTGTATTATTTTAAGCTAGCGGGATCAGCAGACGTTGCCCGCACTGATAATAAGACAAACTATACCTAAACCATGTCCAAGTATAATTTTCTATATTGGTGAAAACGGTACGAAGATACGTTCTGTAGTTTTTTAACATATTGCGAACTGACATATAGAGAGACGTGGCAGAGGACTTTGTTTTACACTATATAGTTATGAACTGTTACCCGCGCATTCATCCAAGTGAAATTAATGAAGAATATGTTGTACACTGTAAACATGCGCGTGAGAAGTGCGCTGTACTGGACTCCAAGAATAAATATAATTGAAAGTCAAATGTTTACATGTGATTTAAATTATAGCAACGTATATCAATAACTCAATTATATCAACAATATGGGCATATTATATCTATATAATAAAAGATTTAACACATATTGTTCGATAATATATAGCTTAATATTTGAATACTTTCTTATATAGTATAAGTGAGCACTGAGGATGGTATATAGTAGTTTAAAGTTCCAGGTATGTGGTTGATGATAAATACCATACCATTCGACACACTGTTAGTATTCACATATATAATGTACATGTTACCTGTTACAGTATATGATGTGCGTGTCGTACTTACAAATATTTTTGAGAGAGTATTTCTGTAATTTACACATCTAATCACAATTTAACATTTATTTAATATATAAAGAAAACGCGTGCAAAGCCGCGGGTAACAGCTAGTTTGTTTATATAACTCCTTATTTTACAACCCTACTTCTGAATATGCTAAAGGATTATGTAAAATTAATTTAAGCTATTGATACTTTTGAATTTGTATTATGTTACTTAGACGATTTTTTTTTGTCGAAATGACTACGCTATTGACCCAGCAAGGTCTTAACAGCTTCACCGGAGTACTAAGGCAAGCGCTTAAGGCACTCAGTCGATTTTATTTTGGCAACCAGATAAAGAGTGCACGGCACACCCCGGCTTGGCTGTTACCTGTTGCATGCAAAATCGCGACCTATTTTAGCTAACCTAGCTAACTATTCATATATGTATGAATTGTTGAAACGTATATGTGTACCAAGCATACACGCCTCAACAACTCCTCCATATATTTATTATCGGAAAATTGAGAGTTTTTCAGTTCGATAAGGGAAAAAAAAAGTAAACCCTTCCACTTTCATATGTAAGCGTGTGGCGTGCACGTGTGTGGCGGTGATCGTGTAGTGTTGTAGCGGTGATGTATATTTGTGTGTCACCGTATCGCGCAAGCAGACTTAGACGATATACTCGCACAAGCCTTCAATAAAAAAGCCCTTCCATTAGAAGTTTCAGTTCAATAATTATTAACTTGCGTGTTGTAACTCTCCTTTAATATAGTATTTATCCTTACTTACAGACAGATAGACAGACAGACAGACAAAAATTGTAAAAAGATTATTTTTGGCTTCTATATCGATAAAAATGTCTACTCCAATTTAAATTTTCAAAAAATATTTAATGTACAGATCTTACCTTGTTACAGTTTCATTATAGGAAAGATTAGTGATGCCAAAATAATAGATAAAACCCTTGAAAAGCGAGGGCGGTCCACTAGTGTACTAACTAAAGGCAAAAAGACATAACACAATCCGAATAAGTATTAAAGGATACTACAACGAAACGTAAACTGCATTGTAGGGTTAGAATCAACGTCCAAGTACATTTTCACTGAGTAATATAACGCCAAAATATCAAATTACTGTTTAATCAGATAATTCCGAGAGTCGATCAGAACCAAGCGAAGGTTAGGCGTCGCATATTAATGGAATAAACTTCACTTAACCAACTCGTCGTGGAATTCTTGATGAATATCATGCAAAATTCAATCACGCTGTATCGTAATTATCCTGTTTATTACACTAATGTATATTTGAAAGTTTATAGTTTTCGATATCTATACTTATACTAAAAATTTTATAAACAGGTAAAGTTTGCGAGTTTGTGACGTTGTATGGGGCAATCTCAGGAACTACTGGCCCGATTTGAATAATTCTTTCAGTGTTATATAGCTCATTCACCGAGAATGGTTATAGACTATACATGTTTAATCACGCTAAGACCAATAGAAGCGGAGCACAGATGAAAAATGTTTCAAAATCGTGATGGTTCTTCCTTTTGAGGACTGCTGATCTATTCCTCACGAAGTCGCGGGCAGAGGCTAGTGCAAAATAAAATAACACATAAATGAGATTGTCTGGGAAGTAATAATTCGTATTTGTTCTCAGACGTGTCTTCATTCGAATCATATACTGTCATTATACACCTCTTATTTCTTATATCTCACATCCCTTTTCTTCGTATAATCTCTTAAACATTCTTGCCTAATTCATTATATTTTCTCTTTCCATACATAACTCCTTTCTATTTATAATTAATTAAACAAGCAAAGGTCATCGTTTTTTACAGCCAATATATAAATTATCATAAAACTTAACTAGTAGCTACTTGTGATAAACAATAGTGTAACAAGGTCTGATCTAACAAATTGTCAAGTCTAATCTACTGCCTTAAGGTGGTAGAGCCATGCTGAAGCTATTATTGGTTTTAGCATGAATGGGTCGGCTCGTCCGGGTAACACCACCCTGTCACAAAAAAACTGACGTAAAGTAACAGCGCTTGTATTGTTGCGTTTCGTTCGGTCAGCGAGAGCGCCGGAGACCCATCTCCCTCCCCTGTCCTCTCCTCTCCGTTCCCCTCTCCTTTAACCCTTCTCCGTTTCTCTCCATTTCCCCAAACACAGGCTGGCAACGCACTTGCGACTCCTCTGGGACTGTCTATGGGGATGTCTATGGACGGCGGTGATCGCTTAACAACAGGTGATGTGTGCGTTTGCCTCCTATATGATATAAAAAAAGATGCAATGCTCACTATGAAAGTCTAATTTATAGTGATTCAATATTCAAATGGTATTATTATACCTGGTGACCTGTTTAACATCTCGTCCGTTATTACATAAATGGAGAGCCGTTAAATATTGAAATCGACTGATTCACGAGTAAATTATTCCATATGTAGTATATATAAATAAAATGATAGATGTGTCATTGTGCGCGTCACTTAAAAAGTACTAGAGAAATTTTTATATAGGTTTTTTTTACTTATTATAAACTTGGCCCATTATTTTTTTTTTCCGAAATGTCTACGCTATTGACCCAGCAAGGTCTTAACAGCTTCACCGGACTACTATTTTTTTTTTGGTGTAGCTGCTATGGCAGTAGCTATTGCGCTTTACCCTCAGACGCGGGTAATCCGAGACTTTGTTTACCTTCTGATTTTTTTTTTTATTGATGCACGACAAAGTGACTACACTATGCCTGATGGTAAGCATAGTACAATCCAAAAACAGTGGCGACCACCGAGAGACAGATTATCCGTCGTCAGTCGACGCTGTCATGCCGGCTATAATGACGAAAGTCACTGGATATGTACAGGCTGATCCCGAAACGCGACGCGCAAAAGCGAGTCAATATGACGGGCTTTTTCGTCATGTACATGGTGGTTGCGACCCAGTCGGGCTGTAAAACCCTACCACCCCGCTATCGATATCGATAACATTTTGTTATTTGGGGTATTGTCTATATTTTCTTTTAGGCATAATTATTTTTACCATTGTGGCATACTAATTTCTACGTATTTTCTTTATAACTATTTTGCACAGTTATAGTTTTCTTCACTTGTATTATTTCTTTTGTAATTTTAGTCTTTCGTCTCTCTTATTTTTTCTAATTAATTTTTCCTTGATAATTTTGTGTACTTTATTTCTATGTTTATTCATTTTTCTACCTATTTCATTTTTTGTTAGGTCCATATTTATTAAAAAATATCACGATAACTTCATCTATACTAATATTATAAAGCTGAAGAGTTTCTTTAGTTGAATGCGCTAATCTCAGGGACTACGGGTCCGATTTGAATAAAAAAATCTGCGTTAGATAGCTCCTTTATCGAGAAAGGCTATATCATGTGCTAAGATCAATAAATGCGAGCACCAAAGAGTGTTTCAGTGTTCTTTTTTCCTATTAAGTGCTTCCACTGCGAGTTAGCGTTAGCGCAAAGTAATTATTCCACGCAGATCAAGTCGTGGGCAGAAACTAGTTTAATATATGAAGTTTAGTTTAATAAATCCGTTGACGAATCTGTTTCTTTATCATCACGGCCTGATTAACTCTGTACCGCATCCCTGTGGATGATATATATACATATTTCTCCAAAGCATTCGATTCGGTGGATCATGAAATATTGTTATTAAAATTATCTTCTATGGGTACTACTGGAAATTTACTGAATTGGTTTGAATCATATTTAAAAGGCCGTAAATCCATGGTGGTAGCACATGGATTTTCATCTTCTCTATTCCCCATCTATTCAGGAGTCCCACAGGGTTCTCACCTGGGTCCAAAGCTATTTAATATATTTATAAATGATATTACATCTTGTTTTAAATACTCTGATTTCCATCTTTATGCTGATGATCTTAAAATAGCTAAATCAATTTATACGCCAGAAGATACGATTTTACTTCAAGAAGACTTGAACCGTGTAGCACAATGGTGCTTTGAAATAAAATGAAACTTAATATTAATAAATGTTATTATATAAGATTTACTAGAGATAACTCCAACTCTCAATGTGTTTATTCCTATAAACTGTCCTCAGTAGAAAATATTTTGTATGAAGTTCAAGATTATATAACAGATCTAGGTATAGTCTTTGATAAGATACTGAAATTTGATAAACACATAAATAATATTATTAAAAAATCTTTTAAAATTTTAGGTTTTGTTTTGAGGAATTGTAAGAATTTTAAGAATTGCAGCACTAAAATACATCTATATAAATCATTAGTAAGACCTAATTTAGAATATTGCAGTCGAATCTGGAATCCACACTATGATATTTACATATAAAACATAGAACGAGTACAGAAAAGATTTTTATGGCATCTCTGTTACAATAGCAATGTAGTCAATAAGATTACAAAATATAATGACCTACTTAATCACTTCAAACTATCCTCCTTAAATAATAGAAGAGTAATATTAGAACTCATGTTTTTATTTGATATTTTTCATGACAAAATTGATTGTCCACAAATTACTAATCACTTTAAATTTAATATTCATGTTAAGCTTCCAAGATCTAATAAATATGTCCTATTTTACATTTCTCATTCACGTACTAATTTAGGCTTTTACTCTCCAGTCAACAGAATATCTAGGTGATATAACTCATTTTATAAAACGTGCGACATTTTCTCTACTAAACGAAATCATTTTAAAACAGCGATAGAAGCATATCAGTCTATTCGCAAAATACAGCTTTAATTGGTTCAGTATTTCTTTTTATTTTTTCCACTCTCTCTCTCTTTCTGTTACTTTGTTATATCCCTAATGTTTTAAAGTATGATTTAAGAGTATCAATTAATTTTAGTATTTTATTACTTTTTCTGTTTCAATTTCTTTGTTTTTGTATTATTATGTTAAATCTTTAAATATGTAAAATAGTTTAATATTTACTTTATGAATATTTAAATAAGTGTTGGAGCATGCCGTGGTTGTCTATAAATATGACTACATTTATAATGAATCATAAAAGTCCTACTTTTTATATATTTACACTGTATTGTCATGTTGACGACCCTACAATAAATAAATAAATATAAGGTTTTGGAAACTACGATTTTCATAAGAACCTCCGTTCATCGATGTGTTTTTTTACCATGGAGATTCTTGCTAGAAGTGAGGAAAGCGATGTTGTGTTTATATTTTTTCCTTCTGAATATAAATATATTTCATCAAATCACGCAGAAATAGTTGCGCATATTAACTCATTTTAAATAGACATTTCGTCTGATTGTAAAGGAAAATATGTTAGAAAGCCAGAACATTCGATGTTCTCGTGGTTCCATCATCTATTAGTAAAACCTATGGGTACAAATCCCATGGTATTTAAAATTACCATTACGATATATGAGAGTGATGTCAAGTTATTTTTGTAAAGTGTTTCAAGCCTTTTCGATTCATATCGATAAAGGCCAACAAGTACGGAGGCTGTATATGAATTATTGCAAAACGTCCGTCTACACCCACTAATGTGACCAACTTTTGTGAGTCACAATAATTTAGTCGTAATTTTAAACAAAACTCTTTACTTTTCATTTGTTTTTAAAACTAAAAAAAAAAGTACTTTGAAGTGGGAGAGATAGAAAGTATCATAATATAAACAGAGATGTTATAAAAAATCTGCTTACGTCATGCGTGACGGTCCCTTATAATCTGAAAATCTCTCAGTTATTTCACGTGGTCTAATTTTATTTTTATAAAAAAATAATCAGCCTATTGTGAATTGCCTGAATACCTTCCCAACAATCACGTTCGACGTGTAGATACGTATTTTAATTCGAGTCACAATGGTATCAAGTCTATGATGTCATTTCGAGTAGGTGAGCTAGGTGGGACGCGCAAACTTTCACTTGCATTTGTTTCTATTCATGTCATTTAGAAATCAACTTTATATCAACGAGTTAAGGATGCCAATACAATTATCTGAGTGTAGATATATCGTTGTATCCGAGCAAGGTCGGTCGAACGAGCTTCGAACGGATTTAGAGGTTCTATAAAAGGCGTTGCGGGTGTAAGAAAAGGTCACTTTTAGTCATTCATGTCTGTTTTTAGCCTGGATTTTTACCTGAAAATGTTTACCTGGAGAGATTTTACGATTTTTATCTATTACTCACCCTGTGTCGGTAGGGATTTTCCATTAGCAATATCTCTAAAATATATTTTTAACCCTTCTTTATAGTATCGTTTTTTATAAAAACTTTTTCCACGCTCACCTATTTTATGTTAAGTTACAGTAACTTGTGTGAATTTTCATATATGAAAATCAATGTTGGAATATTGAAAATAGTAACATCTATTGTCCTTATTTAGGGCTCCCAACTCTCGAAAAGACCAATCCGGGCGAATTGTACAAGTTTAAGAAAGATGGGGATGGTTGTGAAGGAAAATGATTAATAAATTTTTGAATTTCATATATTTTGTCTTCGAGCAGAATCTAATATTTGCCGGTTTTTCACCAAAAATCATAAAAGTTTTTATATAAAAAATGGAAATTTGTTAGTAGTTGTAACTCTTTTTTTTTTAATGTTATACTGGTTCTGTTTCTTTCCTTGCTCCATACCTACTCCGTCATGCTGAATACGCGCTCGCATGAAGCATTAGAGACAGGAGTAAAACGAAAAAAAAAGTGAACATTCTTTCAATACAGGGTAGGAATTTATTTCTTTCGATTTCGTAAAGAAGTCAACCCAACGTAAGACCACTCGATTTTCTTCAACAAAATGTGGTTGCATCTCATGCAAAAGCCCAACCTTATTGTACAATTTGTCACTATCTATGTCAATATTTACTAATTCCTGGAGTCAAGCAATGCCGGACCATGTGATTGGTTCTTTTAAAAATAAAATTTTCATTGCTTGGTATTCCAAATCTTCAAAGTTATACCATTATTGTCAAATATCGCGTATAAAGAATGGAATTTTGCGGGGTAGTAGGGTTTTACAGCCCGACTGGGTCGCAACCACCATGTACATGGCGAAAAAGCCCGTCATAGTGACTCGCTTCTGCGCGTCGCGTTTCGGGATCAGCATGTGCATATCCAGTACCGGGTGACTTTCGTCATTATGGCCGGCATGACAGCAACCAAAAATAGTTAATAATAATTGAACAGTTCATATTTAATAAATTACTAAGAATAATAATAAAATATACATATATATATATGCTCACGGATACGATTTTTACGTATACAAAATATTACATGTAAGCAAAAAAAGGTGCGGACCAAGAGTCTGCCGAATAGAACAAACTAATAAAAAAGAAATATCGCGTAAAAAAGTAATTGATCTAAGTTTTCAGATTTGTTTATTCATCAAACTTCTTTAGTAAATTCATGGCAGATTTACTATAAAACATTGTTACTCTGTCGGATTCCAGTAATTTAATGGCATTCTGAAAGACTTGAGAACCGGCAAGAAACTCGATCTGGTTTATCTTTTTAATATATATTATATTTAGACTTTATTATATACATGACAGAAACGTTTTTAATGGATGCACAGAGATGAGTCAATTCCAGACATCACTATCGTTCACATACTGATCCACTCTATAATAGCCTTTTGACACCAAAACCCGCTTGAAATGGCGCTTAAATTCACAATTCGGCAAATCGGTAAAATAAATAGAATAGGAAAACGGAAATGGCAAAAATAAATAAAGGGGACTTAAAAAAAAACATTTATAAATTACGTCAAACTGCGTAAGGCGGAACAAAGTTTAATGACATATTAAATACATTGACAGGTGTCAATAGTGTCATATAGTAGTAGTTATGATTTACTTGTGAATCATGTTGCCATTTTAAGAAAAAATTGTAGAAGAAAAACAAGAACTTGAGAATCTCTAAAATTGATCAGGTTATATAATTCTTCCAAATTAATTATACCTACAAAATTCGGAATTTCTTACGAAATATCTTTTTCCCGCAAATAGAAAAACAATTACAGCATTAACATGAGAACTGTCAACTTATACAAGGTAAGACAGATCTCGGTCTCAATACAAAATTAATTATCTTCGTTTTTGAATTACATTTTTTAACTCGGTTCCCTTCGTTTAAGACACTATCTGGCACAGTCAGCGCACACTCTGTACCTACAATCTACATGACATTGGCGAAATTCTGTATTGCTTACACACGGTGTCATAAATTAAAGAAGAAGAAGAAAATCTTTTGTGAACAAATTTTTAAGTAAGAGTTCAATGCGTATTTAACTTTTTTGTAATAACGTGGTATATGTTTAGCGCCATCTTTAAATCTGTCGTGAAAAGTGACTTCGTTCCTATTTTTATTTAAATCTAGCTGTGCCCGCGACTTCGTTAATGTACAGAACAGTGATTAACAGCGTCAAATGTATTAGATGTAATTACTATCTCCTTTTCTCTCGTGCTTAAGTCGCGTCATCATTAAAATTACAATAACTTTTGATAGACTGAACCGATTTTAATGAGACAAATTATTATGACCGCAATACTTTAGCAGGGATGTATGTTCATACAAACAGGCAGACAGACAGACAGACTTTTCTAGACATAATTGAAATGTAATTTGTTACTTATTTCTAGAAACCTGCAACATTTTTTTTTACAAAAACCTAAAAGTACAGACACATTACATTTACATTCTTATTATATGTATAGATTGAGCTTGTGTAGCCCAACATATGTTTAATTAATTAATAAACTGTATATAATTATTTTTACAATTAAAATGCTATAAATTAAATTTAATGTCTTTTTTTTTAATTAAAGAAGTAAATCATTAAAATCAAACTACTCTTTATTCAATTTTGGTCCTGAAAAGGCACTTATGAAAGTCAAAACTACTACCGGTTCGAAATGCAACCCAGTTATCGAGAAGAACCGGCAAGAAACTCGATCTGGTTTATCTTTTCATAATATTTTTTTTTATAACTAGTAGTGTTCGCGAACTCCGTTCCGCCTAAAGTATATTAAAATATAAGTTTTTTTTTTGGAAAAGAACACCTTCCTGACGATATCAAACACAATAAAAAATAATTAGCGAAATCGGTTCAGCTGTTCACGAGATTTGCGCTTAGCAACATTTTCAGTGATTCATTTTTATATTATAGACTAGCTGACCTGTGCAACTTCGTCTGCACCAAAGTGGTTATCACTCTATCTTCACTTGGTTATCAATTGTATTTTCTAAACGCGAAAATTTAATAAAACGGATACCCGATTGCAGCCCCATCTACCGTTTTCAATTGTGAATTTAAACAATCCACGGACTCACTGAAACATATACCCAGATTATATGTGATTTTTTTTTTAATATAAGAACCCGTTCGTAGCATCATCTACCAGGTTCAATTAAGATAAAAACTAACCTACATAAAACTAAATAAATATCTCTACCACTTTATCATAACTATCTTCAACTTGTATTAAAACCTTTTTATACTCCATTGCATTGAAGGAAAATATATGAACACCGTGTCGAAGCGTCAAACATCGCGTCGAAGCGTCAACTGTCACTTGCTTGTAACTATTATCTAAGAGTTAGAAACTATTGCGAAAACAAATTTTAAATATATTTGCAATATATTCTTATAAAAAATCTATATACCACTCACAACATAGTGCCTATCACTTTTTGGTAATTTATCTATGTTGATATGTTTCTATTGTAGATTATTCTACGTTGTAATACTGCATATTTGGCAGTAAATTTATAACGTGTATTTGTCACACTTGATATTGGCGATATTGCCTACATAGGCAGAGGTCATACCGGAAAGAATCCATCAAGCCAGCTTTATATATTATATTCATCCGAACTACATCCCAGCTACCTGGCTGCCGGTAAACGCTGCGTTTATTTGTGCATATCGTACCTTTACAGACAAAAATATTGATTTTTAAATAATTTTAGAATTTTTTAACTAACTTTGAAACTTTATTAAAATGGAATTATTATTGAAAGACATTATTATTGACAATAATATGCTTCATGCTATTTTTGGAAGTAAAAATAACTTTAAAGGTTTAAAAGTAATTTTAAACCATGTTGAAATAGCAGTAATTTTATCAAAACTATATTTAGATATAAATAAGTACAAATTTCATCTTTCAGACTAATTCAGTTATTTACTCAATATTTGGACCGATTTATTGCTATAAAAATAATAACTTAGCTATGGTTATAGTTTAGTGCAGTACTGGCTGCACGATAAAGATAGCGATAATTGTGGCAGCGTATGTTACCGACGCATTTATTTAAGAAAGTATCAGTCCCAAGTCATACGTTTACGTTTATCGTTGTTTCATTGTGTATGGTGAAATCTTAATATCAATAATGTTTAATAAAATGAAATTTGTTGTTTGCTATGGAAAAAATAATTGGTTTGAAATTAAATATTTTTATTTATAAAATATTTTAGCGGGCATATGATTGTTTATAAAAAAATGTGTCTGACTGTGATAACTTCATGTTTTTAAATGCGTTTAAAAGTTACTGAAACCTAAAGTTATTCATAAATCAATATTAATTAAATCAAAATGCACATTAAAAATACAACGTTAATAGGTTACCAGGTGTCCTAAATTCTGTCTATTGATATATTGATAATTTGTGTAGGTGGTAGTGCCACGCTGAAGCTATTACTGGTTTCAGCATGAATGGGTTAGCTTATTCGGGCTAATACCATCTTCTCACCGAAAAACAGCGTGAAATAACATTGCTTGCATTATAGTGTTTCGTTAGGTCAGTGAGAGCGCCGAAGGCCTACCTCTCTTCCCCTTTCCTCCTCTCCCCGATATACAGGTTGGCAATGCACTTGCGACACCTCTGGAGTTGCTAGTATCTTTAGACGGTGGTGGTCATTTAACATCACATGACCCACCTCTTTGTTTGCTTCCTATGATAAAAAAAAATTATATATTGATATATTAAAGAACCAGCTATTCTAAAATTCTTGTTCTTCCAATGTTGCCGGCTCTTGTACTAAGGTGTCGCAAAAAAGTCTAGTTACGATAACTACAAATTTTTGTTTTTCGTTATCTTGGAGAAACCCTTGCATTTTATGGGACAAAAAGTATCCTGTATGTAGCCTTGTAATATCAGTTATCACTGTGTTAAGTTTCGTTAAAATTTGTTCAGTACTTTCAGAGTAATACGGGTTTAGATTCTAGACTTTGATCCTTCATCCTGGAGAAATCTTTGCATTTTATGGGACAAAAAGTATATTTGATGTAATCTCGTAATATTAGTTATCACTATGTCAAGTTTCGTCAAGATTGGTTCAGTACTTTCAGAGTGATGCGTGTTCATAGGGACAGACAGACATACAAAACTTGTAAAAAGATTATTTTTTACTTCTATATAGACAACATAGTCTACCCTGATTAAAATTTTTTATCTAATTAAAATCTAATTAAAATGTTACAGTTTTATTATAGTATAGATATGGATTACAACATAGTAAACATATAAGATTACATTCGTTTTTCTTGGATGCACAGATAGAGGCCTCACTTTTAGACGTCGCCATCGTTCACATATTGATCCACCTTGTAATAACCTTTATGAATTAAGACTCGCTTGACATAACACTAGAACTTGCTATCTGGCAAATCGGTAATGTGTTTTGACACTTTGTTATAAAATCTAATAGCATTACCAAAAACAAAAAATACTACCTAGAATAAGTTTTTACTTGAGTTTACGTTTTTTTATTAAATCGAAACGAACTGTAAACTTAAATCACTGCTTACAGTTATGAACACCAATACAAGTTACTAAGCACGACTTCTATACGGACTAAGTTATTTTCCCAAGCAACATCATGTATTGATAACTTACGTGATTTTTTTATTAAATGAAAATATTTATTTTTATTACAACGACAATGTGTAAATTCCACCGAAACTGAGTATCACATCGTGTAATAGAATATTGAATACATTTGTATACGGTCACAGAATAATAACAAGGGAGGGATACATTTCGTACGCTCGTAATAAATGTATATTACCTTTTATAAAATTTCTGTGATATGTAAATAAAAAAAGCTATGTGTAATTAAATTTCAAAATCAGCTAAATCTAATTTCAGCCTTTCCTAATATTTTACGTTGTTTCAGGATATTCAAATGTTATACTTGTAAAATTTGATGATCAAAAAATAAACTACAAACACTATGGATGGCAAAATTTGAACTTGGCTCTCAGTGTATAAAAACTAGAAATTTAAAAAAAAAATTAACATTAATGAACGATTAAAAATGGATTTAGCTGATATTGTATTGTAACAACTCGTTTAGATATTTAAAAGTATATACGTTAATAATTCAAATGAGATAATTGTGGCATGGATTGAAAAAAGTCTTTGTCTCAGCATAAGCTGCAGGTTTGCAAGTGTAATCGTTGTAGCTTTTTTTTTATTCAATCTTTTCTATTCTGCAGACTCTTAGCACAGTATAAATATGAGAGACAGGACGGAAACTACCTACCAACTGTCTATATCCAATATATACTCGTAATTTCCGATGATCTTATGAAACTGTGGAATTAAATACCGTTTTCAAAAGTTTTTTTTTCGAAATGACTACGCTATTGACCCGGCAAGGTCTTAACAGCTTCACCGGACTACTAAGGCGAGCGCTTAAGGCACTCAGCCGATTTTATTTTGGCAACCAGCTCAAGGGTGCACGGCACACCTCGGCTTGGCTGTTGCCTGTTGCATGCAAAATCGCGACCTATCTTAGCTAACCTAGCTAACTATTCATATATGTGTGAGTTGTTGAAACGTATATGTGTACCAAGCATACACGCCTGAACAACTGCTCCATATATTTATTATCGGAAAATTGAGAGTTTTTCAGTTCGATAAGGGAAAGTAAGCCCCGCCACTGTTATGTGTAAGCGTGTAGCGTGCACGTGTGTGGGGGTGATCGTGTAGCGTTGTAACAGTGATGTGTATTTGTGTGTCACCGTATCGCGCAAGCAACGCACTCAAGGGCTCCCTTCTGAGGGATCGAACCTAGGTTGGAGACGCTGCCGTGGGAGGCCTAATCGGGAAAATTCAAAAGTACATTAGCTCAAAGATTACACGATGTAATCAATTTGTTAAATTTATTAATTTACTACGTTCATGCGACGCTTGTCATGTTATTCAATAGTTTTTTAAAACTGTTTTTAAATTTTCAAGATCATGAATCCATGAATCCCATTTAATTGCCTTTAGAAAGTAGCCTGACAAATGATCCATCTTTTTAAATGGTTGTCCAATAAAAAGTAAACTTCAGAATGATATGATATCCTATACAAAACATTAACCCCGTTTGTGCTATTTAAAAATTCGTTTCTCAAATGTGATGATCATTATTGTTCCGACCGATTTCGGCCTTGGCGACCACTTTGGCCCCTAATTAGAGAAATAGCGCTGGTACACTCGAAGATGGCTTATGTAGCCTATCTTCGCGGCGAAACTCCGTGCATGTTGAGGGCACGTGACTACGCCATTCTCATGATATGTTATGGTATGAGGTGTACGAGCCTTTAACTTTATAGGGATGTAAGGGGTGTCGAGTAACATCTTAAATCTTGAGACACCCAAGTCAACCTCACCTGCACGTGGTGCACCCTGCTGATCAACGAACGAGGCAATGGCGATAGCGGGGTGGTAGGGTTTTACAGCCCGACTGGTACCACCATGTACATGGCGAAAAAGCCCGTCATAGTGACTCGCTTCTGCGCGTCGCGTTTCGAGATCAGCATGTGCATATCCAGTACCGGATGACTTTCGTCATTATGGCCGGCATGACAGTGGCGAGCAGCGATGGATAATCTGTCTTTCGGTGCTCGCCACTGTTTTTGGATTGTACTATGCTTTACATCAGGCATAGTGCAGTCACTTTGTCGTGCTTCAATAAAAAAAAAAAAAAAAAAACTGATCGTGTTTGGAATCAAGGTCAGTTTTACGCGTAGCCTCGAATTCACATACTTAGCTGTTCATCATCCTGCGCCATTCTGACCGCTGTGCTTCCAAACGTTTCCAATGAGAGGGCTCTTGGAGTTTTTGGCGAGATCTTGGAATGCTATGTGGTCTTTATATATTATCCATAATATTAAGTGTTATTTGGCACCATATTGTGTAATGTTGGTAGTGCTTTACGTAATATAGTTCGGTGATTGTGCATAAGTGAAGTGGATCGGAAATAATACCACGGTGCATGGATTCTGTGTTTTTTCTTCTTATTGTTCTGTTCTGCAGACTCTTGATTCGCACCTTTTTTGCATTCGCTTTTTTATTGTAAAAAATCGTATTTGTGAGCAACTATTGGGTTTTTTTTGTATTTATGTAGTATTATTTTACCTTAAGTATTTTTTTTTATTTGTATTAACTATTTACTATTTTAAAATGTTTTTTTTAATGTTATTGCCTTTATGGCGGTTTTATTACGATCCTTTATGATCATTTTTAGATTGTAATCCACAATGTCCCGCTCCGGAGCGTTCACGGTTCGATGGATGAATCTACTAACCACGTCGTCGATCTGACTTGATACAAAACTTCCATGGAGAGTTCTGACAAGACAGCCACCATTTTGCTAGTTCATTGAAATGATAGCAAGAACCTTGTTTTTTTTTTTCGAAATGACTACACTATTGGCCCATCAAGGTCTTAACAGCTTCACCGGACTACTCAAGAACCTTGTAATATGATTACCTTTTTGACAAAGGCATTAGAAGATTGGTTCCCAAAAATATAATAAAGAAAAGAGAGGGCTCTATGTTGCATCTCTTCATGTGTCGTTTGTGGTCATCCTTCTACCGGAAAAGGAGACAGACGGCTCTGATTATGCTTGAGTTCCTCGATTCCTCAAATGTACAATTTCTTTAAAATATTGTTAGAGAAAAAGTGAGCTTCAAAAAGATTCTCTATCCACAAGATATTAACCTCATTTCATCCTCTTCAAAGTCGCTTATCAAATAATGAATGCTTTAAAATACTGTTAGTATGAGATGAACTTTAAAATTAACGATATATTCTAAAAAAAACATTGACCCCATTTTATCCCCCCTTATAAGTCGTTTTACAAATGATCCATCCTTTTAAGCGTCTGTTTCTAAAGGAAGCGACAATAAAAGCTGTTAAACGAGTTTTTTGCTTATGTAGTGTCAAATTTAGGCTAATCTTTGGTAATTTCGTATTTTATATACAGGCTGATTGTGCGGGTTAACTGTTTCAGCTGTATATAGTATTTGCTCGCGTCTTCACTCGTCTAGACTTTCACATAGCCCGTCGTTAATAATATTTCTGCCGATGGTTCTTTTTATATGGCTAAATAAAGTATCCATTTTTAAATTAAAAAATTTATATGTGTTATACTTTAGCTGCATCCGAGGAAGCACTTTCAGGGTAGTGAGAGGTACAGTTCCTGTGAACTCGAGATGGTGAAATTTCCCTCTAATGCGAATGAAGCCGCGAGCAAAACTAGTAGCGATAGTGGTGATCGTACGTCACGTGATATTCCAATATGGCGTCGTAGACGAAGCAAATCAACTGTCAACAAAGATAGCTACAAAATAAATATATGAAATTATATAGTCCACAGACTGTAGATATTCTGCGTTGAGAAATTAGTACAACGTATAATGTTAGCGATTCGTCTCTCCCACATCTCGACTTGCTAATTACATATTACAATATTGCTTAAAAGTGATTCATGGTAACGGTCCAGCGGAGGTCATTGGCGGTTGGCGACGCCATATTTGTTCAACCCGTAAATGGTTAGTTCGCTTCATCATAGTCGCGTTTGTCATTCAATATCGGGACATTAAAAAAACATAAAAATACAAGGAAATAAAAAAAAAAACAAGTGTACTTTAGACTACACGGTTCGAGTAAACTTCTTTAGAACTACTGACTAAAATATATATTATTAAATACCAAAAGTGGATTTATATCAGAAAAATAACACAATTAGAAACTTCTAATTTGACAGAGTAACCTTTTCTAGCATTCGGTCAAGTTACGACCGCCTGATAACTTTCGACCAATGGCGTGTCAGTAACACACCTGATATAGTCATTAGTAGTACGGAGAGTGCTAACTATATATGTATATATCATATATCATGCCCTGGCTATAAAAGAAAAAGTGAAAAAAAAAGTTCACCCGCAATACTCTCTCTTGCTCCTAGTATGATACAGACAATAGGCCTGCACTGTATCTTAGATATATGAAATGTAACTGACTATGAGAAAAAGAGAGAAAAAATGTGTACTTGCGCCTCTCTCTCTCACTCTCTTTTGCTCCTACTGTAATATACGAAACGTAACTCTCTCTCTTTCTAGCTTCATTATCTTATTTCAAACTCTCAACTTCCGTTCGCCTCGCCCGATCACACGTTTCGTAACGCCCTCCTAACACATTCCCTAGCTTACTCCCTAAGTCAAGTGTGCGTAAAGAAGGTTTAATTACATTTTATTTCTTCAAATAAACAAACCGACTTATTTATAAATTGATCTTAAGCATAAACATTAAGATGCATAAGTCCTATATACAAGAATATTCTCTTTTCGACACTGATATGACCAATACAGTAATAATTCTTATTCCATGAAATATTTTAATTACGTTGAGTATCTAATGTACAAACATATCTTTTCTGTTTCGAGGAGAAACCACAGGAAGATGTTACAATTAGATATTACAATTTAAATAGATGTAAAAGAAAACAAGAAATTGTCTTAAACGAAAGCAATCTTAAAAACCGTAAAGCGATGAAACACGCTACGGTATATTTTATAAAGTTTCAGTCAAATTTTAAGCGGTTATAATGGGAAGATTTCACGGTACAAAACATTCTGAACGCCACGCTGTCTGAGACCTACTGACCGACTCAGACATTTTTATTTATTATTAGGAATAATACGTTTCTGAATACTTAATTCCTATTGTCTATTTACAGAAATACAGTCACAAACATCATAGAAACACGTATAACCTTTTGGTGGTAAAATTACACTGAACTACACCGCAAAATAACATTAAATTGCTGTTGCAATTGGTTGACAAATTGACGCTGAAATTTGGGAGCCTAACCCTTGCAATAAAATTGCATTTAGAAATATACAGTTAAAGACATCATAGATACGCGGATAACCAAATGGTGGCAAAACGATATTGAACTAAGTACACCACAAAATGGCATCAAACTGCTGTTGGAATTTGTTGACAAATTGACGCTAAAGCCTAGGAGCATAACAGTTGCAATTAAATTGCATTTAGAAATATACAGTTAAAGACATCATAGATACTTAGGTAACTACACGTATAAAAGTACACTAATGTTTGTCACAAATGACGTCAAACTGCTGTCGTAATTGCTTGACTAAGGATTGGAGCGCAAGTTGCAATCAAATTGCAATTAAATTGGATTTTAAAAATATATAGTTAAAGAGATCATAGAACCTTGAATAACCATTTGGCGACAAAATTACACTAAATTTACTTCAAAATAACGTCAAACTGCTGTGGCAAACAGTTGACAAATTAACGCCAAAGGTTGCGAGCGTAACTGATGCAATTAAATTGGAAGCCACCATTGCAAGTCAGTTTTATCGTAGGTAATTAAAGGTTTAATGCCGTAAATACATCTTCCGAACTTTTATTATTTTTGCAAGTATTTTTGTTATCATGAAGTTTTAAAAAATCAAAAAAGGTTTATTGACAATTTTTTAAACGTCAATTTGGCGTTCATTTACAACAGCAGATTTATCTCCTATCTGTTGTGCTTGTCTGTGTTTGTCGTCCAATTGTTACCAATTTTGGATCACCAGAGTAAGGATTTGGAATAAAGGAATACAAATGCGACTTTTTTAATACCGGATAGATATATACATATATAATTGATTATTTTTGAAAAGATATCTAGTAGATTATTACTGCCATTGTTGAGTAGGTAATATTTCAAGTTTTTTGCGATTATTTCAATGAATTAACAAAATGGTGGCCGCCTTTCTAGAACTTTCTACGGAGTTTTTGTGGCAACTCAGAATCAATGCTCCGTGGTATTATTTCCCATCCATTTCACTAATACACGATAACCGAAGTATATTACGTAAAATACCACAAATATTATAAAATATAAAGTCAAATAACATAAGATTATTAATAAAATATGTTACATTCCAATATCCCGCCAAAAATTCACATATCAAACTTTTAATCGATGAAACTAATCGAAGGTGGGATCTTTCGTTTCAACTCGTATTACTATCGTTAAAACACAAGGAATAATAAATAAAGCATAATTAAAAATAACGCCAAATGAAGTAATCGAATGATAACTATAAAAAAGAAATTAACCATCCAATTACGGCAACAGAATACCTGCACCCCAATAAAGACGCCAGGCAATCCAAACGTATAAAACGCTAATATAAAACATATACTTATAACCGATAAAGCATAAATAACCGTATAATTAAAAAATACGCCAACTCACCTTTGCCGATCGCCGCTTTGATAAAACACAACCACAAAAGTAATCTCAGCGCGGCCATCTTGAATTCGCTATAAAAACTTTTTGCACTGCTTTTTTTAACACCGTTTTGTATCTGAAACAATAGATAATAAATTGATATTTAAAGAGGTTGAATGTACAGATAAATCATGCTTAACTGTTATTTATTCAAATTGGGTTTGAAATATTGTCCTTAGCAATGAGATAATTAATATTTAGTTGATTGAACGCATTAATCTCTGAAACTATCAGTCATCTCAGAAAAAAATCTTTTTTGGTTTCATTACAAAAACAAAGATGAAAATAAGTATAAGACGAGTTTTACTAATTAGTGCCTAAAATTTTAAATCTAGTTGAAGTCATGTTTAGAATACTTTATTGCAAAAGCATGTCCAAGTGGCCTCTATCTAAACATCGGATTTAAGTTTTTTATGCAAGCAATTCTGAATAGTATCCGTTCAATTCGATCTCATCATTCAAAAACGTTCCATTACACACAGATATTTTCCAAACAATTTCAAATTATGAAGAATATTTTTTTACATGTCCTCATTAAGAAAATTTACTTATTATACGTTAAACTGGTTATCATTATTGTGATATTTCAGTTGAAAGAGAATGATGTATAAAAAAATATATTTATAAGATTTATATATTATATCAAAGCGCGTAAGGTGGAACAACAGTACAATGAGAGATTAAATACACTGTCAAATGTCAATAGTGTCATATAATAGTAGCTATGATTTACTTGTGAATCTCTAAAATTTTTAATTTATTTATTTTTTTTTCAAATTAATTATACTCACGAAATTCATAATTTATTACGAAAAGTCTTTTGCCTGTTAATAGAAAAACAATAAATCGCAACAACATAAGAACTGTCAGCTTAGACAAGTGTTAGAGAATATATCAAATTTAACAATGCCCATTTGTAAAGAAGGATAAGACACTCTTTTCTGATCAACTTTTTTAAAGTAATATTTCAATGTGTATTTAACGTTTCTGAATTAACACGGTTTGTGTTTCATAGCTTATTTATTAAGGAGGATTATACATTATGTAACAGCATGCTACGAGCCATGTGAGGAGAAAATACCATACAAATTGTAGGTCAGAAAATGTAAAGCGGCAACGAAATAGTCTCGGTGGGAGTTAAAGCGTTTTTGTAATCTTTGAACAGAGTATTTTACCACGAAGGACCGAACTGTGAATAATGTGTATTAAAGAGGGTTAGTGTTATCAAGAAGAGAACATCTCCTAATTGCACAGGTCCGGCGGACAAGGGAAGGCAGCTGGTGTGTACCCAGTCTGTCTCACTATAGGTAGGAGTCCGGCGGTCACCTTCCGAACTCCGAACTTCCGAACGCGGTCGAACTAGCGAGTTCGATCCCTGGCCGCTCCAACAATTACGGTCGGTCGGTATACCGTGGGGTTTTAGTCCGTGCGAGTCGGACATAACCCACCCTCTCCCCCGGGAGGGTGGCGTATCAATAAGGGATTTCCCCACGTTAAAAAAAAATAGGTCGCGAATTGCAAGAACAATTTTGCCTAGTTCACCACAAGCCGAGGTGTGCCGTTCACCCTTGAGCTAGTTGTCAAAGTGCCTTAAGCGCTCGCCTTAGTAGTCCGGTGAAGCTGTTAAGACCTTGCTAGGTCAATAGTGTAGTCAGTTCGAAAAAAAAAACAATAGATTTTTGTATTAAGTTCCACGCGGACGAAGTCTCGGGCACAGCTAGTAATAAATACATATGGTCCGTGAAACATAAAATCAGAAGTGAAATATTTATTTCATTGCTAAATATTTGCGGTCGTGGAGTGTAAAGCGTGTAACGCTGGTAAATATCAACTTACTCGGTAATTTTAATTTATTGCACATAAACTTGACTTCATACTAGGCAGTTCAGTTGTCCGAGTTATTTTTATTTATTAGGTAGTGAGTTTTTATGTTTCTTCGAATGCTTCTAAGATATTTGTGAACGTTTTAAAATAGAGTCGTGATTAATGTCGATAGATAATAATAATAATATTTATTGAAACAAAGCAGATGACAAAGGTAGATACTTATTCTATGACATTGAATTTAAATCAGTAACCACTTTATTAAGTACAATAGTTTATTATCGAATCAATAGTAATTATCGTTGACATCTGTACTAGTGTTAAACTGTATCACGGATGTCAAAGCCCACCGTTTGAATAAATGTACAAAATACAATTTAAAAGCACTTATGCGCTAATTTGTTTGTGTGTGTGAGCATGCAGGGTGCATGTATGGGAAGGCGTGTGTTTCAATGTATTCAAGGACTATCATGCTGTAAACTAAGCTTTAAGGAGATCTTCAACTTTTGTGTAATTGAAGCCAAGAAGCCACATGGTGATCAATTTTTTAACCGACTTCGAAAAAGGAGAAGGTTCTATGTTCGGTTGTATGTTTTTTTTTTATGTATGTTAATCGATATCTCCATCAATTGTGAACTGATTTTAATGATTCTTTTTTTGTATGATTCGGCTATACTCCAAGGTGGTCCCATATAAATTTGAATAAAATATTCAACCCCTAAG
>JACEII010000125.1:496936-528880 GCA_014332785.1 Antheraea mylitta | reverse complement strand
TATGGGTGTGTCACCGTATCGCGCAAGCAACGCACTCAAGGACTCCCGACCGAGGGATCGAACCTAGGCTTGAGCCGCTACCGTGGGAGGCCTAATCGGGTGTGCGGGAGCGAAGTTAACCCCCAGACCGCGGCGGCGCGATCTGTGGTTACGCGGGCGTGGGCGTGAGCACGCTCTGTTACGAGGGACAGGCTGGTACTGATCTTTCGCTGACGTGATATCGTCGGGAGGATCGGTGAAAATATGTCGCGGACGTCTTTTATAACGCCCAGCGGGTTCGTAATTCGCGGCGGATACCACTAACGGACTGGGAATAAAGGCTATTATAGTGTGGATCAATATTTGAAAGATGATGACGTCTGGAAATGGCGTCATTCTCTATGCATCCACCAAATACGAATGTAACTCTCCATGTTTGTAAAACTATGCGCCATGAACAGATAAACCAGATCATTTCTTGCCGGTTCGTCACGAAGACTACGTTGTTAGTTCGAACCAATGGTAGTTTTGATGTACATAAGGGCTTTCTCTAGCTTAAAATAGAATAAAGAATTTTTGGTTTAATTTTACAATTGTAAAAAAATTCTTTACACGGACAAGATTAGCAGAAGAGTGTCTATAATAAGATATTTTTTTTTTTTTTTTTTTTTTTTTAATGTGCGTTCCCCCGACGAGTTATTGTCGGAGACAATGGTATTTCTTTTTTCCTTTGTTTCTTTCTTTTATTTCCTATCTTGTTATTGTTTGTTCTTATTTCCATTTCTGACTTTTGTTTCTGGTTTATTTATTTCTTAAATTTACTATTCTTATGATTTTAGTATAATAAGATATTAAATGTAAACGTGGGTGTACTTTTTAGATTTCTGTAAAAATTTGTTGCAAGTGTTAACGAACAAGAAATAAAATACATCGGAATCATTTCTAGAAATCTCTGCCTGTGTTCATGTTTCTATGAACACGCATCACTGCTAAAGTATTGCGTTCATGATAAATCACTCACAAAACCATAAAGCATATCCTCGAGTAACATTTACTCATGGTTTCATTAAAATCGGTTCACTCTATCAAATGTTATTGTAATTTTAATGATGACGCGACTTAAGTACGAGATAAGAGTAGATAAGTAAATTGACTTAGTACATTCAGATGATTCTATTAGTCACTGTTTTTACATTAGGTTTCACGCGGGCCGAAGTCGCGGGCACAGCTAGTGACAAATAAAGCAGATTTACCTTAACATACCTTTGCGCGTTACAGTAGCATAAAATCTTACATCACTGCGACATTACACATATCACCTCCACACACGTGCACGCATACACGCTTACACGTGAAAGTGAAAGGGTTTTATTTGTTTCCCTTATCGAACTGAAATAGTTTAGAACATTATCCGATACGAAATATATATGAGTTGTTGAGGCATTTTTTTTTTTTTTTCGAAATGTCTACGCTATTGACCCAGTAAGGTCTTAACAGCTTCACAGGTCAATAGCGTAATTAGTTCGAAAAAAAAATCGCGAATCGCATGTATCACGCAACAGTCCAAGCCTAGGTGTGCTGTGCACCCATAAGTCACTTGTCAAATAAAATCGGCTGTGTGCCTTAAGCGTTCGCCCTAGTAGTTCGGTGAAGGTGTTAAGACCTTGCTAGGTCAATAGCTTAGTGATTTGAAAAAAAAAAACCTTAAAATGATTATCTTTACCAAATGGAAATATAAAACACGTCGTTTTCTGTCGTGACCCGGTGATAAAATGCACAATTTTATTCGACTCGAGAGGAATACGTATAAAATTTAAATGATAGTCGTCATGAATTACGTATTGGATGGCATTTTATGTCGTAATATAAGTTGACTAGCGATTTCTCGCGACTACGTATGCGTTTTTTATGCAGTTACTAGTTAGTTAGTGCAGTACAGTTACTTAGGTTATTTACGATTTATTGATGTGAATCATACATAGCGGCGGATTAGACCGACTGTTACCATCGCCACGGCATGCGTCGCCACGTTTTAGGACTTTGAATTTTTTAGTTTTGGATTTGATTATTGATGTGAAACATCTACAGCCGCGGGTAAATCTGACTGCTGGCGTGGCGATAACGCGACGATGCCATGCGCAAGCGACTGTGCGTAATCTCTCTTGCCACACTGAGCTCGGATATCTATAGTACAATTTGAGATTCGTTCGTTTCGAACAATTTCGATGTTTCACATCTGCCATGCGTCCCGTGACGGCTCAATTTTTATAACATATTTATTTCCTGTTGTAAACTCCTTTTTGAGCCTATTACCCGTACAAAATATTTTCGGTGTTTCACATCTGCCAGCAGTTCCTCAGACTGCTCACATTTTTTTTTACATCTTTATATATACATAAATAATTACGAATATAAAAAAAAGAAAAACAAACAGACTGGCGGATAATGAGGGACTTTTATATGAAATTTCATCCCCTTATCACCATCTTAGGGGTTGAATTTCCTATTTACAGCTAACGTATAGTGTAAGCAACATTCAGACTTTCATAGCCCTATCTCAACTATTGTTGGTTATGCGTTGTTATGTCTGTCGGTTCTTTTATATGTATATTGTACTAGCTTCTGACCGCTATTTCGTCTGCGTGGAATAATTTTTTTCAGAGTAACGCTAATACGCAGCGAAAGCTCTCAAAGGAAAAAAAAAACGATTTTGAAACATTCTTCATTGGTGCTCCGCTCCTATTGGTCTTAGCATGAAGATATATAGCCTATAGCTTTCTTTGATAAATGAGCTATCTAACACTGAAAGAATTTTTCAATTAAGACCAGTAGTTTTTTTTTTTATTGAAGCACGACCAAGTGACTGCTCTATGCCTAATGGTAATCATAGTACAATCCAAAAACAGTGGCGACCACCGAGACAGATTATCCATCGTCAGTCGCCGCTATCATGCCGGCCATAATGACGAAAGTTACTGAATATGTACAGGCTGATCCCGAAACGCGACGCGCAAAAGCGAGTCACTATGACGGGCTTTTTCGCCATGTACATGGTGGTTGCGACCCAGTCGGGCTGTAAAACCCTACCACCCCGCTATTGCCATTGCCTCGTTCGTTAATCAGCAGTGTACACCAAGTGCAGATGAGGTTGGCTTGGGTGTCTCAAGACTTAAGATGTTACTCGACACCCCCTTACACCTTACCTTACAGTAGTTCGAGATTAGTGCGTTCAAGCAAACAAACTCTTCAGCTTTATAATATTAGTATAGGTAGATATAGTATTATAGATATAGATAGTTTTTTATATCATAGGATGTAAACGAAAATGCGGGTCCTTCGGTGTTAAGTGATCACCGTCATCCATAGACACTAGCAACGTCAAGGGTATCGCAAGTGCGTTGCCAACCGGAATTTGGGGGAAGGGAGAGCGGGAGGTTGTCCTCCGGCACTCTGACTGACCGAACGAAACGCAACAATGCAAGCACTGTTACTTCACGTCGGTGTTTCTGTGGGTCGTGTGGTACTACCCCGTACGAGCGGATCTATTCATGCTAAAATCAGTAATAGCTTCGGCGTGACTCTACCAGAGTTATGATCTTGGCCCTGTGGATATAATAAGCTAAATAAATACTTGACATATATTTACTAAATAATTTTTGGCGGGATTTTGGAATGTCATGTAGTGGATTTTATATTTTATTCACAATCAAGTGTTATTTAGCTTTATATATTGTAATTTCGATCACCCCCACACACGTGCACGCCTACACGCTTACACATAAAAGTGGAAGGGTTTACTTTTTTCCCTTATCGAACTGAAAAACTCTCAATTTTCCGATGATAAATATATGGAGGAGTTGTTGAGGCGTGTATGCTTGGTACACATATACGTTTCAACAACTCATACATATATGAATAGTTAGCTAGGTTAGCTAAGATAGGTCGCGATTTTGCATGCAACAAGCAACAGCCAAGCTAAGGTGTGCCGAGCACCCTTGAGCTGGTTGCCAAAATAAAATCGGCTGAGTGCCTTAAGCGTTCGCCTTAGTAGTCCGATGAAGCTGTTAAGACCGTGCTGGGTCAATAGCGTAGACATTTCGAAAAAAAAAATGTAATATTGGTGGTGTTTTACGTAATATAGTTTGGTTATTGTGCACAAGTGAAGTGGATGGGAAATAATACCACGGAGCATGAATTATAACTTGACACAAAAATTCTATGGAAAATTCTAACAAAACGGCCACCATCTTGTTAGTTTATTGAAATAGTCGTAAGAAACTTGTAATATCATTACATACTCGATAATGGCAGTGATAATCTACTACAAGATTACTTGCCTAAAATAAAATAAATATATAGGAAATATATATGTCGCTTACGCAAACATATAATCGATGCAAGTATAGAAATATATTAAAAGTTTTGTTAATAACAGCTCAGTAAATATTAATTTAGTTTTTGGGTCAAGGCTTCTTACCGTTCATCCAAAACACAGGTGTTTATTACTCAAATGATTACAAATCTGGGGTGTGCTGTGAGTTTTTTTTTTTTAATTCTTTATAGGGTTTACCTTTGGTCAACAATCTAGACCCTTAGTTCTTCGGGGGTCTACGGGAGACTCGACGGGGGTTTACATTGGCGTGACAATAAAATCGGGGTTCACAATTCGTAAGCAGGGGTCCATGAAAATGTATCTGCTTTATATAGTGAAGCACTAAACTGTTGGCTTGACTTCACCTATTAATGTAGGCAGATAATATTCTAAGAAGCTCAACGACTGTTACTTGTAAAAACTTGCATTCCATGTTTAGTACAAAGCGTCGAAAATCAGCCGCAACGCTAATAGTTACATCTATTCTTAGCATTTTTCGGGAATATGGTAGAAATGTAGCTGGAGTGTAGCAGCAGTTGGAATGACATGGAGAATGGAACGTCTGAGTGACGCTTATGTATCAATATTTACCTGTTTCAATTTTGGTATTTTGTTTTCAAACTCGTGAAGAAATACGCGAGAGATTTTGTACAAATTATCGCACCTTTAATTAAAGATTTAAAATGCAGTTTTGTGAGAAAATGTGTTTAAAGTTTAACACTGTCTACACGTTCAACATAAATTTATCTTAAATTGTACCCCTTCATGTCAATTCTAAAAGTAGTGTAATTATGTTGCTATTGGTCTGCGTAAAATATATCATCATTTGTAACATAAAGACGTATTAAAATAAGCATTAAAAAATTCGTAGTTAATTCAATCTTTCATAAAATACGAACAAGCCCGGCAGACGTTATCCCACCCTGATTTAAAAACAAATCCTTGACAAATTACATACCAAAACGTTCCTCAAGAATCACTTTATTCATTCGTGGAAACCCCATGAACATTCGTTCAGTAATTTTTGAGTTTATCGTGAACAGACAGACAGACGCGGTAGGGAACTGTATTTTATACCATGTAATGATGTTATTGAAATACGGACTGAATAACAGTATAGTATAATTAATGCACTATGATAATTAGCATAATACTGAATTAATATGTCTCAATGCCACCGAAAACACTACGTACATGTTTTTAAATAATTTAAACAGGATTATTCCTTTTTAATAAAACTACGACTTCTTTCACATTCTACTTCACTTTATTAACAACTAGCTTCTGCTCGCGACTTCGCCCACTTGGAATAGTTACCGTTTATACAGCGCACTCAACCAAAGCTCTCATAAAGAAAGAAAAAATGATTTCAAAACATTCTTCACTGATGCTCCGTTCCTATTTGCCTTAGTGTGACGATATAGCCTTATAGGCTTCCTCGATAAATGGACTGTCTAACACTGAAATACTTTTCCAAATCGGACCAGTAGTTCCGGAGATTAGCGCGTTCAAGCAAATAAACTCTTCAGCGTTATAATGTTAATATAGATCTTCGGAGACTAAGTTTTTCACAAATTTAAATCTAGAAGAGAAAAATGTAATGTAAAAATGTATTTTCCTAGTTTTGACTATATTGAAGTGGTTGTTGAATAGGACGTATTTTATCTCAACGTTAATTTACTATTTGAAGACTCGAAATAAGTTTATTTACTTTTTTTTTTTGTTAAGGGAGCGTTATGTCCTTACATAAGTATGGTAGGGGTTAAGAGTTCCTCTTACTTTTGCTAACAGGGGCGGGTTTAAAATTATTAAAATGCTGCTCCCGATATACACCATTTTTAGGTGGTAGAGCCACGCTGAAGCTATTTCTGGTTTCAGCATGAATGTGTCGGCTTGGCCCTGACAAACAGAAACACCGACGTGAAGTAACAGTGTATGCATTGTTGCGTTTGATTAGTGAGAGCGCCGAAGGCCAACAACCCCTCCTTTCGCCCTTCCCTCTTCCTCCTACCTTTCCCTTCCTTCAAACACAGGTTGGTAGCGCACTTGTGACTCCCCTGGTGTTGCAAGTGTCTATGGACGGCGGTGATCACCTAAGAACAGGTGACGCGTTTGTTCGTTTACTTGCTATGACATATAAAAAAAATCTTTTTTTTAGTTTTATTTTTTGCAACCAATATTCTAGTAGATTATTTCTGCCATTGTTAAGTAGGTAATGATATTACAAGTTTCTTGCGATCATTTCAATCAACTAACAAAATGGTGGCCGTCTTGTTAGAACTTTCCAGGGAGTTTTTATGACAAGTCAGAATTCATGCTCCGTGGTATTATTTCCCAATTGAGCACAATAACTAAATTTTATTACGTAAAACACCACCAATATTGCAAAATATAGAGTCAAATAACACAAGATTATGAATAAAACATAGAATCGACTACATAACATTCCAAGATCCCGCCAAAAATTCCACGTGACATTTCTTCTTATTCTTTTTCATGGTTTGACTCCGCAGAAGCACTTGCCAGTGTCAATGTTTTCTTTTAATAGACGTTATAGTACAATATTACAAGCGTCGTGTGATTATTTCAATATTCTAACAAGATGGTGGATACCTTGCTCATGTTCCGTGGTATTATTTTCCATTCACTTCACTTATGCTCAATAAACTAACTATATAACGTAAAACACCACCACATTTACAAAATATAGAGTCAAATAACACAAGATTATGAATAAAACGTAAAATCGACTACATGACATTCCAAGAACCCGCCAAAAATTCCATGTGATACTTGAAAGGCGTCTCGCGAGAGATGTGTTCATATACCGTTATTCTCTTCACCCGTACTGGACGAAGCGTTTATATTCATACAAGTTTTTATATATTCTCGTTTAAAAGACTAGATATGCCCGTGACTTCACACGCATTAGTTTAATATTTCTTATGTATATATTAAAAGGATAAGCTGATTGACTTAATGACTGGCATATCAACTCAGGGCCTAAACTATAAGGGTTATACATTTGAAATTTTGCGGAGGGGTTTCTTTTATAACATAGGGAAGCGCTAAGAAAGGATCTTTGTGAATTCATCCCCTAAGGGGTAACACAGGAGTGCAAAGTTAGTATGAAACTTTGTCATTTTTGAAGTTATTCGAACGAAATTAGTATGAAAGTTCTCCATTGAAAGTTATGAAACACGTGTAAAATACTTTTTCGAAAATCATCCTTTAAGGTGGTAAAAGAGGGGTACAAAGTTAGTATGAAAGTTCTCTCATTTTCAAAGTTATTTCAATAAAATGTTGTATTTGGGTTATAAGTTCCTAATAACGATTATTGCCAATATCCCTTTTTGTGAATTCAATCCAGGGGGTAAAAGGGGGGTGCAAATTTAATTTATAAATATTATAAAAATTATAAAAAACATTAAATTACTACCGGCAAGAAACTCGATCTGGTTTATCTTTTTAACAAATATATATAATATTTAGAATATATTACGTACATGTCAGAGACGTTTTTAATGGATGCACAGAGATGAGTCAATTCCAGACATCACTATCGTTCACATACTGATCCACTCACTCTATAATAGCCTTTTGACACCAAAACACGCTTGACATGGTGCTTAAATTCAAAATCCGAATTAGTACAAGCAAATTTATTAATTACTAGCCTCTTCCCGCGACTTCGTTCGCGTGGAATTGTTACTTTGGGTTAAAACTAACACGCAGCGGAAGCTTTCAAGGGAAAAAAATACTCGATTTTGAAACATTCTTCATTGGTGCTCCGCTCCTATTGATCGTAGCGTGATGATATATAGCCTATAACCATCCTATATAAATAAGCTATATAACACTGATAGAATTTTTCAAATCAGACCAGTAGTTTCTAAGATTACACCCTATAACGTCACAAACTCTACTACTTTACAATATTAAGTATAGATTAGTATGGATTTATTTACATAGTTACAATATTGAAAGAATACAAAGAAAATACTTCAACACATACATTAAAAGTGTTGCCGCTATAAGATTATTGTGCACCCTAGTGCTACTTGATATGAATGGCATGATAGAGTTGTGCGTACCGAAAAGTATTCGATAGATTTTAATTATTTATTTTTTTGTTTTTCTCTTGGACAATTGATTGTAATCTTAATAAAGAATTATCACAATAACCTTGATTACTAAGAAACTACGATTTTTATATTATAAGTCTTCTGAGTGTTTATGTTTTTCTTCTGCACATAAAAAATGTCAATATATTTTTACCTTAACAATTTTTTTACAATTGTTATTTATAAAATACAGACGAAGGCACGGGTATCGGCTAGTGTATGATAAAATAAACAAATATTGCAAAAGAAAACATAACACTTTTTTTAAACTACTTTAAAAAAGGAGGTTCTATATTCGACCGGATTCGTGTGTATATATGATTGTGTGTCCACGATTTTCACAAAATTGACTATTCCGAATTGAATGGGATGTTCGCTGTTAGATGCTTATTTTCTCGGAAAATGTTATAGTATATAAAACACTAGCCTCTGCTCGCGACTTCGTCCGCGTAGAATAGTTCATTTGGGCTAACACTAACATACAGCGGAAGCTCTCAAGAGAACTAAACCCCCGACTAAGCAACATTCTTCATTAGTAATCCACCCACATATGGTCCCATGTATATGGTCTATAGCCTACCGCAATAAATTAGCTATATAAAATTGAAAGAATTTTTCAAATCGGACCAGTTCCTGAGATTACACCCTACAACGTCACAAGCTCATAAACTCACAAATTACCTCTTTATAATATCAGTAAAGATTTAAATCTAATAAAGATTTTCTGAGAGGTGTAATAAAACTAATCAATAACTAACAGCAGACGACTCGCGATTGCTGTAATCGTATATCTGTGTATTGATTTCACTATACCATAACATAAATTGTTTTATTATTTTGCAATACCAGCTTTCCAGACTTATCACGATCCACTATGGAACAATTTATCAACAATAAACCACAAAGATAGTATATCTTTTACACACAACGAAATAAAGTTGTATTTATTTGTTGTAGACAAAAAAATATTTCCAGAATGCTTAACAAACTCCTTGAAGAATTAATTTTACAGCTAAGAAGGACGCATGTTGACGACAAACTTACGTCTTTAGACAACGAAATTAATATTGTCAGCAAATAACTCTACTGAATAATAAATGGTGCAATAGCCGGAGAGTATTTGTGAAATACTTAATTGTTGAAGAATTGATGAATTTAATCTTCACTTTGTTGAGGTTTCCTTGTACATACTCTTTTATGACAAAACACTAACAGACAGTCAAAATTAGTGAATAATTTAAATACTAAGCTTCAATAATTCATCATCATTACCTTTATCCCACCTAAGTAGGGTCGGCACAACATGTTTTCTTTTTCCATTCTCTCCTATCAGATGTCATCTCAGTATTCACACCTTTTACGGACATATCATTTTTCACACAATCCATCCATACCTTTGTCGGTCTTCCTCAACTCGAATATCCGTCCACTATAAGATACAACAGTTTTCTAGTTACATGGTTTTCATCTCTCCTCATGACATGCCCATACCATGCTAACCTGTTACTCCTCAACTTCTCTGTCACTGGTGCTATTTTCAAACCGCCTCTAATATACTCATTCTTAATGTTATCAATTTTAGTTACACTACACATCCACCTTAACATTCGCATCTCTGCCGTAATTTTCTCTCATTCGTCTCTTTCGTAGCCCAGCTCTCAGATGCATACAACATGACCGGTCTTATTATAGCTAAGCTTCAATAATTATTTTCTGAAAATAAGCTCTAGAGAAAAAAAGCAAACATAACTTTTAAATCAATCCGGAATTTAAAATACAAACAAAACTTTAAAAAACTGACAGCCCTAATTAAATCTGACGCAAGCCTTAAAAACTTCATTCACCAAATTAGGTATGTCGCCGTTAACAAGAACATATAGGCACTCACTTGCATCATAATGCTTACATTAAACCCTCTATATTCACTTAAAAACGAGGCCTAAACAAAAGAGGTTTTATAACACGATTACCGCATCCTGACACACTTTCTAACATAGTAAATACGTACTTAAATTCTAGTATACAGTACAAAATAATCGATCCATAATTAAACATTAACAAAACATACTTATGTAATCGAAAACAATAATTTGCTCACCTCTATTAAATATAACCTCAAAATTTGACAACTGATATTCAAAGATGGCGGAGTTCCGCGTATATATAATTATTATTTGTCAACACAATCGTTGCGGCTTTGATTGTATTTGGCGATTTAACGTTTGTCATTAGACGGGACACGTAACCGTCCCTCGCGGCGGCTGTTGAGCGACTGGCATCGGGTTTACACAAAGGTGCGCACACGCAGGTGTCTCGAGCATAAACCTTGCAAGACTGCATTGTAACGTCTGTGAAGACGCGATTTGATGCTTGCCTTATGTTGGCGATTTCTCCCGACTCAAAACAATGTGATATCGTTGTACGAAGCTTTTACTGCCAGTAGTAAATTCTGTAAATTATTGATACATATATAATATCATAAATTGGAAGTGTTAAGTCCGTAGGTTTATTATTATTAACTACTAGCTCTTCGCCTCGATTTTACGGTAGCGAGGAAAATGAAACCAAATTTTAGTCTTTAGGGTACATGCATACATCTTTTCTTTCTTTATGTCTTTTATCTATTTTTTATGTAATAGAAGGAAACGAACAGGTGGGTTACCTGATGTTAAGTGAGCTATTGGTTTTAGCATGAATGAGTCGACTCGCCCGGGGTAGTACTATCCTCTCACAAAAAACCGACGTGAAGTAACAGTGCTTGCATTGTTGCGTTTCGTTTGGTCAGTAAGAGTGCCGGAGACCCACCTCCCCTCATCTCGCTCCTCTCTCCTTCCCTCCCCCTTACCCCTTCCCCCAACAACAGGCTAGCAACCCGTCCATGGAAACTAGCAACATCAAAGGAGTCGCAAGTGCGTTGTCAGCCTGTGTTTAGGGTGGGAAGAGCGGGCGGAGAAGGAAGGGAAGGGGAGAAGAGGGAGGTGGGCCTCCGGTGCTCTCTCTGAACGAAATTTTTCATTTTTCCGTATGAGATATCTATAATAGTCGGTCCTACAGTTTTCTGTCAAGAAACTAATTTAAAGCGCCATCTATTCGCCACTGATGAAATTTCCAATCAAAAACAATAATCAACATTGACAATAATTTAATTTGTAATTTAATAACATTGAGGTCATTAACTGAAATATAAATAACTCTTTTTTTCAAGTTGGACCAAATTATACATAAATGCCAAGGCTGCATGAAGATCGGTAGAGTAGTTTTGGAGTTCATCATGGACAAACATCATGACACTGGATTTTTATATATTTACATTGATTCACTTTGTATTTCCCCACCAACTGTGTGAATAATCAGTATTCTTGTACTCTTATTGATTAAAAAAATCTAATTACCATCTACGCAGTTAGCTAAATTCAAATTACTTCTGTAGAATCTCCAGATTAGGCCCACCTCGGCGGCGGCTCAAGCCTAGGTCCGTTTCCTCAGCGTGGAGCCCTTGAGTGCGCTGCTCGCGCTATACACTCACACAAAATCTTACATCACGGCGACAACATTACACATATCATGCCACACACGTGCACGCAAACACGCTTACACATGAAAGTGGAAGGGTTTTATTTTGTCCCATATCGAATTGAAATAATTTAGAAAATTATCCGATACGAAATATATATAAAAGTTGTTGAGGTATGTAGCTTGGTACATGTATGTTTCAGCAACTCATATATAAATGAATAGTTAGCTCAGATAGGTCGCGCATGGCACATATCAGGCAACAGCCCGAGCCGAGCAGTATTGTGCACCCTTAATTGACAAATAAAATCGGCTGAGTGCCGCAAGCGCTCGCCTTAGTAGTCCGGTGAAACTATTAAGACCTTGCTAGGTCAATAGCGTAGTCAGTGTAGAGTGAAAACCTGTTTAAAAAGTTACCGTGGGATTAAACTGCGTTAAAAAGTTATATAAGGCTCTTAGGGAGGGAGAAAATCTCGTAAAATAGTTAAGGAGAAAACCATTTACACTTCGTCCGGAAAAAGTACTGCTCCCATAGGATAGGTCTAGTCTACAACAAAGCGAGGTAGTTTACAGAAGCTACTTTAGAATATGAATTAATTGGAGTTAGGATTCTTTTGTGGCATCTTAGTCTGGCTTCTGGTGGCTTTTGTATCTTCTGTTTGATATTTTGTGATATTCGTGGCATTTTATGTAATATAGTTCGATTATTGTGATTAAATCAAAGTAGTGGCAAATAATACCATAGGACATGAATTCTAAGATGTCACAAAAATGCCACTATCGTATTCTGAGATGCTATAAAAAGGCCACCATCTTTTTTTATGTCATAGGAGGTAAACTAATAGGCGGATCACCTAATGTTAAGCGATCACCGCCGTCCATAGACACTAGTAACACAAGGGGAGTCGCAAGTACGTTGCCAGCCCATGTTTTGGGCGATGTAAGAAATGGGCGATGGGGATTGGAGAGGGAGGAGAGAGGATGGGAAATGGGCCTCCGGCGCTCTCACTGATCGAATATAATGAAACAGTGCAAGCACTTTTATTTCACGTGGGTTTTTTATGAGAGGGTGGTACCATACCGGGTGAGCCGACCCATCCATGCTAAAATCAATAATAGCTTCAACGTGGCTCTACCACCTTGATATTTATAACAGTTGGTCGTAAAGTTCTGTCAACAAACTAGTTTAAAGCGCCATCTGTTAGAAACTGATGAAACTTACAATTAACAACAATAACGAACACTGACAATAATTGTATTTGTAACTTAAAAATATAATGAGGCCAATAATAAAGATATAAATTATCCTTTCTCTCAAGTTGTACCAAATTATACATAAATGCGACCTTTCATGCAAATCGGTTGAGTAGTTTCGGAGTTTTACAGTGGACAAACATCATATTACTGGATTTTTATATATTTAGATAGATAAAGAGTAATCGACCGCGGCCTCACCTTCTCATTGGTGCAGTGTGAGACGTACTACTTAGCATACCATGAATTCACTGTGCGGTTGCCAGGTCCATCGCGTGGTAACGAGAGAAGCTCCGAGCAGTTGCCGAGACTTGTGACACGGGTGTAGGTTTAAGGGGTCCTTCGAATGTACGTTAACACTCACCTTAACCACTCGTGCTTCTCTCCCTGCCTGTTAATATCAGGTAAGAACCTGCTAGTGCAGCTTTAGAGGCTCATTCTAGTTTAGAGCTTACAACAGTTCTCGATAGACCGAGGTCTTTCAGCAAGTTATAAAGAGATTTTGCTGGTATACCTCTTGCTCCCACTTCTACGTCATATAGATTAACTATAATAGCCGTTTTAGTCAACTCTTTGTCTAAGTAGTACGTAGTATGAAGTCATAAGTATCGAAATAATTTAGATTCGTTTCATTAAATTAATAGAAATAGGTAGTAGAGGTGTAAGGTTGGTAGAGCCACGCTGAAGCTATTACTAGTTTCAGCATGAATGGGCCGGCTCGTCCTGGGTAGTACCACCCCTCTCACAGAAAACCGACGTGAAATAACAGTGCTTGCATTGTTGTGTTTCGTTCGGTTAGTGAGAGTGCCGGAGCCCCAACTCCCTTCCTATTTCCTTCTTTCCCTTTCTTTTCCCTCCCCCTCTTCCATATACAGGCTGGTAACGCACTTGCAACTTCCCTCATGTCGCTAGTGTCTATGGACGGTGGTGATCACTTAACATCACGTGACCCACCAGTTCATTTGCCTCCTTTCATATAAAAAAAAAACTATGTAAAACTCTGCATACAACTTGCTTCTTTGTTGCGTGTAACATTATCTAAGATATTTATTGAAATTATATACTGTAAAGGGTGATTTTATTTTACTTGAAATATCCAAAATAACTAAAATATGTAATATAGATAAAGATGTATGCTATCTATACATATATAAGACTAGCCTCTGCCCGCGACTTCGTTCGCGTGTAATAGATACTCTAACACTATCAGGCAACAGTTCTCAAAAGAAAAAAACATCCCGATTTTGAAACATTTTTTATCTGTGCTCCGCTTCTATTTGTCTTAGACTGATGATATATAGCCTATAACCATTCTCGATGAATGACCTATATAACACTGAAAGAATTATTCAAATCCGACCAGTAGTTCCCGAGATTACCCCCTATAATCTCACAACGCCACAAACTCACAAACTCTACCTCTTTATAATATTAGTATAGACGATACTTTCAAATGTCTGCGGAATTGTAATAAAACTAATGCGCTGCTCTGTAAAATTTTAATTTAATTTAATTTAATACACGGGTACACACACTACACTATATTACACTATTTAATTTAATAGAAACATTCTACCTGTAAAAAGAAACGACATTTAAAGTTTATTATCCCACAGTTAATTGTTTTTACCATAAATCTAACATTAATTATAATTATCACTACAATCACCGTTTATTGTCGAATTCACAGTATGACTATTTTTACCATGGATTTATTATTATGTTACAGCGCCATCTACAAAAATACTTGAGTACCTGGTATTGTCTTAACGACTAACAGCTATACAAATTAAAGAAATACTGTAGATAATTATTATATTGAGTTTTTGGCGGGATTTCAGTCTGTCATGTAGTGGATTTTTAATGACAACTCGACATAAGTACGAGAGAAAAGCAAATAAGTAAGTTTGCTTAATATATGCATATGATTTTATTACACTCCTTTTACATTCGGTTCCACGTGAGCGAAGTCGCGGGCACAGCTTAAAATCTGGTCAGAAATAAATATATTTCTTATTTAAAAAAAAAAAAAAACGTTTATTGTGAGTTATTCTTAAGAGATAGACATATGCTATCATGAACTTTTTTGTAAACATTTTCACGATGTACAATTACGTGGTACATTATTTTGACGTATCTTCTAAGGTTTAGCCACAATTTTCAAAATAAACGTCCGAAATCTTTTAGAAATGAGTACTCCTACGCGTTTTGTAATGTGCACTTGTGAATGAGTCCTTACTCTACCGGCCAGCATTGCGAAGCGAGAGCCTTTCGAAGGTTGTTAACTGTTGTCTCACGGTACAAAACAACACATATACACCCATAACTTAAGCCAATATATACCTTAAGACTTTCAAAATAAGTACAATTTTCATTCGTACAACAATCTTCCTACTAAGTTTTGATTGCATCTGTTAATACAAGGTTCCCTCTTTGATGTAATACTTTTGTTCTCGTGATAAAGACTTTTTTGAACTTGCGTACAGGGTTTTATGTTCTCGCTTGCGCCGTTTGAGGGTTCCTTGAAGTAATTGCACAGGCTTATTTAATGTAATTAAAATGGAGCCAGCTAAAAGCATAGCTGTGTTGAGTTTTGTGAAGATAGTTTAGTTAATATGCAAAATACTGTTCAAAATTAAACTTATTATGTAAGTAGCGAATATTTAAGACTTAGCCGTAATTGTTTTATTTTGGTTAAGTGTGCGCTGTTTTTTGTAGTGACATTTGTTTTGGCATGATATTGGATTTTAGTGAAATAAAAAAAAATAGATTAAAATAATGCAATAAAGTATAGGTTTTTGGCTGTGAGAGAATGAGATATTAATAGTTAGTATTATCTATACTAATATCATAAAGAGGTAAAGTTTGTGAGTTTATGACGTTGTAGGGTACCCCCGGTAATCTCAGGAATTACTGGTCCGATTTGAATAATTCTTTCAGTGTTATATAGCTCATTCATCGAGAATGGTTATAGGTTATATTATCACGCTAATACCAATAGGAGCGGAGCACAGATGAAAAATGTTTCAAAATCGGAATGTCTTTTTCCTTTTGAGAACTACTGCGTGTTAGTGTATGTATTCCACGCGAACGAAGTTGCGGGCAGAGGCCTGTGTGTTATAAAGAGATAGCATGAGCCGTTCGACCCATCCCAGATCCGGTTACGTTTGTGGAAGTAGATGGGTATAAAGCACCATCCTTCCACCTCTTCTTCGTTGGCGAAGAAGGTCGCTCCGTGTATCCAACTGTATGTATGTCACACTTGTGACATATGGCGGTTGGCTCCCTGCGCGCGATGCGGTACTTATATCGTATTTGTAGGTGGTAGAGCCACGCTAAAGCCATAACTGGTTTCAGCATGAAAGGGTCGGATCGTCCGGAGTACTACCACCCTCTCACAGAAACACCGATGTCAAGTAACGGTGCTTGCGTTGTTGCGTTTCGTTCGGTAAGTTAGCGCGTCTGAGGCCCTCTTCTCCCCATTCCCTTCCACTCCTACCCCTCCTCCCATCCCCGCCAACACAGGTTGGCAACACACTTGCGACTCTTCTTGTGTTGCTTGTGTCTATGGACGGTGGTGATCACTTAACATCAGGTGACCTACCTGTTCGTTTGCGTATATATGATATAAAAAAAACATTGTAAAGTGAGATCTCGCCGCGAACCACAGTACTCAAGGGCTCCCTACCGAGGGATCGAACCTAGGCTTGAGCCGCTGCCGTGGGAGCCCTAATCGGGTGCATATAAAGAAAATAAAATATACAAAAGTACGAATAGATTATTATGATAAGTAACGAATTAAATTAATTATGATTTAATAGAGGTTTTCGTTAGGTTTCATTATTATCTAACCGGATGGTACAGAAATGTGACGCCATATTGCCGTAACGGACTTCCGTTGCATTGCTATCCAGTGACCTCCAAGTCGCGTTTAAAGAAGCTTTACTTCAAAAAGAAAAATGAGTCTGAAAGCTATTTTACTTTGTTTTACAACCTTTTACGGTATTACTACTACTGCTTATTGGGCTTTGTATTGCTTACTTGATTATTGTCGCGCCAATTACCTATTACGCCTAGTTCAGTTTACCTACAGCCAACAAATCTCGGAAGTATAATTTATTATTCAGAAAATAAGAGTGAAATTGGCTTGCGTTTATGTGCGATATACATCCTTTTAGCTACTTTTCATTCGGCTTCGCTAATTTTAAACTATTCTTCAATAGTTATTTATGGAATTTTAATGTTTATTATTCCTTATTACATCAGCGTTGTGTAATAATTGTAACAGATTTAATACTGGATTTAAACACCGTTACAGATCACAATGTATCAACGATTTTAAATATGGAGACGTCTTTAGTAACAACTAGCCTCTACTCGCGACTTCGTTTGCGTGGAATAGACACTTTGGGCTAACATTAACACGTAGCGGAAGCTCTGAAGTGGGAAATAAAACCGATTTTTAAATATTCTATATTGGTACTCCGTTCCTACTGGTTTTAGCGTGATGATATATAGCTTATACCCATCCTCGATAAATATATAGCATTGAAAGAATTATTCAAATCGGACCAGTAGTTCCCGAGATTACCTCCTACAACTTCACAACATCACAACGTCACAAACTCACAAACCCACAAACTCACAAACTTTACCTCTTTATAATATTATATTATTAGTATAGATAACAAATTGGCCATTTTATTTTCCAGGCTCACTAAGACCGATGATTGTTTTTTAGGTTATTGTTACGAATATAATGAGGTGGTCGTAATTCACCTCTATCCGTAATATTTGTATAATGTGTTTTAATTACAAGTTCTTATAATACTATTATCACGAATATAATGTATCGATAAAACCACTCAAACTAGCGATCTTATTAGACTCTATCGTGTCAATATTCCGAATAAACTCTATCGTTCAGAGTGTACTCGGTGACCGTTCCGATCAGAGTCTATGATGTTACTGTTTTTGAACAAGTTCATGGTCCTTATTTAAAGGTCTCGCAGCTGTAATGGGCCGATACACGCGGTCCACGCGTGTGGCTCGCTTAAAGTCGAAATCAGCTCGACCGAGACCCCTAGGATGCGCACGTTTGAGAAATAAGGCACATGGATTCGTTCTTTTGTCATTATTTCCCTAGACCGTGGCATTGACATAGATTTATTGCATCTTGCACAATTTAAAACAATACTGCTCCCTAATAAATTATAAATCTATTCGTTCCTTATTGTCCATATAATTTATTGCTAACACTGTTTCTACAAAATAAAACAATATGTACTACAAACTGAAGGGTAATAAATCTACGCGATTTTATATCCTATTCCTATTCACTATTTAAAACTATTCAATGTCACTAAGTGTCTTGCACATGCTCGCTGTCCGTAACAGTTATAGTGTTAGGTTTTATAACAAAGTTCTAAAGTACATTACCAATTTGCCGGTCAGTGAGTTCAAGCACCCCACCAAGCGGGAATGAATCAAATCAAATCAGAAATATTTTATTCAGTTTAGACCGTAATAAAGCACTTATGAATGTCAAAACTACCACTGGTTCAGAAAACAACCCAGTCATCGAGAAGAACCGGCAAGAAACTCGATCGGGTACATTTTTTGACATATATTTTTAGTGGATGCACAAAGAGGAGTCAATTCCAGACATCATCATCGTTCACATACTGATCCACTCTATAATAGCCTTTTGACATCAAAATCCACTTGACATGGCGTTTAAACTTCCAGAGAGAGAGAGAGAGTCCAGCAAGAGAGATGCGCACGGTCGCTTGCGCATGGCATTGCGTCGCCACGTCTCACACACTTGCCACGCCAACATAAACCCGCGCCTATAGATGATTCACATCAATAAATATTTTTGACGTAGGTCAACTAACAACTGACAGCTGTTTGAAGAGTGCTTGACAATGACACTTTTGTGATACAAAGAAAACCGGTAGTAAGGACTAGTATCCATTATACGAATATCAGACATCCTTTTTGGGCATAGGACGATGATGTCATCGAGTAAAGGTAAGCGTTGACTAAATCAACGCATTCGGCATTTTTGTACTGTTCCGACTTGTGTTAGTGTAAATGAAACGCAACCAATTTTATTTACTTTTTTTGAAACGAATATTCTTATGGGACGCTGTGAATTGAATTTTAAGAAGTGAAAAAACATAGCTACTAATTTTAAGCTGTGAGAGAATGAGATAGAATGCCTTTCAATAGTTTCCCTATCCGTCATCTCCTCTTGATGTGATAGTTCGAAACGCTTTGCGTTTATGCTACTTTACTGTCGTATACGGGTCCATAAACGGTCTCTGCATACCACGGAGACTAAACTTCATGCTGTATACTATATTCTTAATATATACGAAATAAATACAAAGAGAGAGAGAGAGAGAGAGAAGATACAATTAGATTTTAAAAAATCTGTGTTGTTACTATAGATATATTAAAATCTTACAAACTAACGCTGAAAACCAATGTTTCTCACCTCCAAAGTGTATTCATCTCAATCTCGTAGAAGTAAATCACAATACTAAATTTCGCTACTACCACGTACTTACAACTTTATGTGCTTCTGTTTGCTACAGTGACTTCCTTCTTTGTACTACTTGTGTCGTTTTAAACTTTGGTTTAGTTATTTTGCATTGTTATTATACAACGTATATATGTATATAGTAGGTATCTTTAATTTGCCCTACCAGAACATCTTTGATAATGTATTGTATGTTTGCAATTATTTTTAAGTTAGATTTAGTAAATAAATGATATAATTTTCATACCTAAAATCTATATATCAATATATGTAGTAAAAGCTTTACATCCTTTCTACTAATATTGAAAGCACGGAGAACTGTTATATTTAATTAGTTAAAGTTCATCGGACGAAAGAGTGCAAAAGATAAATTTGTGTATAATATGATATAAGTTATAGATAAACAAAATAAAATTGAATTAATCTGAACAAAGCCAAACTAAATTAAATTAAGTATTAATTATTTACGTTCACATTGAATTTCATACACATAACAGTCAATCAAATATTGGTATGTCGTCGCGGTATTGGCAATAAATATGTTACGAGATGGAGTTTTTGGCGGGATCTTAGTCTGTCATGTAGTGGATTTTATATTTTATTCATAATCTTGTGTTATTGGATTCTATATTTTGTAAATTTGGTGGTATTTTACTCAATATAGTTAGTTTATTGTGCATAAGTGAAGTGAATGGAAAATAATACCACGGAGCATGAATTCTGAGATGCCACAAAAACTCCCAGGAAGGTTCTAACAAGGGATCCACCATTTTGTTAGAATATTGACCCACACGACGCTTAATATTGAAGTGATCGCACGACTCTTGTAATATTATTGACTACGCGACAATGGCAGTAATAATCTGAAAGATTGATTGCCAAAAAAAGGGAAAAAAGTTACGACTTTATTAGAGTACATAGATATTTTTCTAATATGTTCTTTAAACAATAGTGAAAGCTTTAACAAAATTATTCATGTACTTTTAAAGAAATAAGGGTATACATAGATAGACGTGAGAAACTACTCTGCTTTATAATATGTATCGACTGATTAGTGCCTTCTTAGGAACTAAATTGAATAGTATAAATTAAATTAATATAATGGTGTAAATCAAATTGTGAACTCTTTTCAGAATGCAGTATGCATTTGTCATTTCAAAGCCGATTCGCCATAATTCGAGGGCAGAAATTATTAGTTCGGTTCCGTTCGGTCAAGTGGACAACTACTTTTATCAAATGCATATAAGGCTTATTAACAAGATGAGGACCCACACAAGCGTCGATTTTTCGTGTATTATCTATCACTGCACGATCGCTTTGCATGTGTGCGCAGGACAGACAAGTTTTGAGGTTCAACGGACGAGGCTGGTTTTAGGATGAATTGTACAGACGATTATCCTACCTGTTTTATATATACATATATATTTTTTGTCTGTATTTTAACTTCAACCGAGTTCACAATCTACGAGTATATGTATTGTAAATTTAAGTGTCTAATTTTTAGATTTTTCTGAGAAAATTGTTGCAGGTAACTAGTAATACATTTTTTTTATGTCATATAGGACTCAAACGAACATGCGGGTCGCCTGTTGTTAAGCGATCACCGTCGTTCATAGACACTAGCAACCCCAGAGGTGTCGCAAGTGTGTAGCCAGCCTGTGTTTGGAGGAATAGAGAGGAAGGGAGGGGAGAAGGAAGGGGAGGGGAGATGGGTTTCCGTCGCTCCCGCTGACCGAACGAAATGCAACAATGCAATTAATGTTACTTCACGTCGGTTTTCCGTGAGAGGGTAGTGCTACCCTGGACGGACCGATCCAGTCATGCTGAAACCAATAATAGATTCAGTGTGGCTCTACCAACTACTAAGTAATATAATAATACATTTTAGTCTCTTTTAGAAATGTCTATCTATTTGTTTGAAAACGTATCACTGCTAAAGTACTGTGTTCACGATAAAACCCCCAAGATAATCGTAAAGCATATCTTTGAGTAACATTAAGTCTTGGTTTCATTAAAGTCGGTTCACTCTATCAATAGTTATTGTAATTTTAATGACCACGCGACTTTTTTGTAGGTGGTAGAGCCCCGCTGAAGTTATTTTTGGTTTCAGCATGAATGGGTCGGCTCCTCCGGGGTAGTACCACCCCTCTCACAGATAACCGACGTGAAATAACAGTGCTTGCATTGTTGTGTTTCGTTCGGTCAATGAGAGAGCCGGAGGCCCACGTCCCTTCCTCTTTCCTTCTTTCCCTTTCCTTCCCCTCCCCCTTCTCCCATATACAGGCTGGCAACGCACTTGCGACGTCCCTGATGTCGCTAGTGTCTATGGACGGTGGTGATCACTTAACATCACGTGACCCACCAGTTCGTTTGCCTCCTTTGATATAAAAAAAAAGACTTAAGTACGAGAGAAAAGTAGATAAGTAAATGGACTTAATACATTCAGATGACTTTATTAAGCACTGTTTTTTACATAAGATTTCACGCGAACGAAGTCGCGGGCACAACTAGTCAGTACAGTACAGTCAAGTATATGCAATATTTGGTACAAGCGTAATACGTGACAAGGATGTCGAGGTCGAGGAGTGACGTAAAACCATAAGCTTCCTCAACCAAATATTTTTAATCGCTCCAAGTTCCATATAAAGTTTAAATAATCTAAGTTATATACGTTACGTACTTGCTCTAAGTTACTCCAATATGCTTCTTAGATAAAAAATATGTTTATATTATTTCTTGGTAACGTATTGAACTATGTACGTAGTTATATGGTAAGGAGTTATTATTATCATGAAGAAGTGATGATAGCTCATTTGTAGGGAATTCAGACATCATATCCACCGATGTAGAATCGTTTCCACCAATAAGCAAAGCTTTCGCTGAATGCAAGCTACGAATGATAGTTATTTTTTTAATGCCCAACTGAATATGTGACCTTCAAGTCGATAACCTGTTGAAAATCATAACACGTGTTATAGTAATTTAATATCAAATGTTCAAACGTTAATAATAATAACCCTATAAAATAAAATAAACACCTTTTCGGAATATATATTAAGTTCCTACTAAAAATAAATAGCAATAATATCATTTACGCCTTACGGTAAAACATATTTTTGTATAGTTCACTTTGCTATTTTATTTTGTAAGGCGTTCTATAAATTTCAACTCACCCAATCAATGTGTAGCGTGTTGGCCATAAAAATTGTCTCTGGCCCTTTTACAAAAACAGCGACATTTTCGTTGTCATAAAAAAGATACAAAATTTTCCTCGACAAAAGTGGACATTAAAAGTTTCGGTTGCAAAGTCAGTGTTTGATTTTATAATAATAACACATTGAACACGCCCCAAAAAATGTAAACCAAATAATAGGTCTGCTTTTTCATATATGCATCACTTAAAATATACTCGATTGATTACAATCAATTATTTTTATTACCTTCATAAACATTTAGTGCTAATATAGGAAAAGAAATTATCGCGGTGGCTTTTTTGAATAGAAAGTTAATAAATATTCAGAAAACTTAGATTTTTATTGGTACTATTCTTTTGGCGAATTTTACGCTTGCATTAACTATGGTGACAGTAATTGAGTAGAATTTGGGCTAGAATTTAAGTACGATAAAAATTAAACCTGAAATTCTTTATCTGAAAATTAGTAATATCCTAACAATAGTAATACGATGCCCAGATATTATCTAGAACTTTCGCCGGGGCTCAATCGACCTGTCCCATCCGGCGCATTGGAGATGCGCTGTTGCAACTAGTATTAGTGATGTACTTACTCTATTGTCGATAGTCTATCTTCTTGAAATATAATAGGAACGACAATCTAACTTGTACGAACTTTTTAGATTTTTGTGAATAACAATGTTGCTGGTGGCTAACAATAAGTAATAACATATATTTTAATCATTTTTCAAAATGTCTGTCTTTCTGTCTATCTGTCTGTTTGTTAAAACACTCATCACTACTAAAGTACTGCGTTCACGATAAAACCTCATTAAGAAAATCATAAACGTATGCACGTGTATTTTGTGAGTCAACTATACGCAGAGGGTATAAAACGCGTACAATATAATAAGGCATTCAAGGTGATGATGGGGTTGCCACGCTATTGCAGCGTCTCGTGCATATTCGCGAAGGTAAGAATTGATGGGTTTCACGCCATCATGCGTAAGTGATGCGCCTCACTGATGCGCAAGGACACACCAGTACCAACAACATCCTGAATTCTGGAGTAGACAGATGAAACTGATCCATACTGAAACGTTGGATACGCCTACACACTGGCGTTATAAATATCTTTTTTTCATGTTCTGTGTAGATATAAGTACTAACACTAGTTTCTAAGTTATGTGTATATTAACCGAATGGACTTTTGTTTGCAATAAAACGTTGATTTGATAAAGCGTATCTAGGAGTAATATTTAGTCTTTATTTTATTCTAATCGCTCTATTATATCAAAAGTTATTGTAATTTGAATGATGGCTCGAGTTAAGTACGAGAGAAAGGTAGATAAGTAAATGGACTTAATACATTCAGATGATTTTTTTAATTACTATCTTTTACATAGGGTTCCATGCAGACGTAGTCGCTGGCATAGCTAGTTCAATATGTGTGTTCATTTAACACATTACTATGATGAAAATAAAATAAAAATGTAGAATCGATATCGATTAAAATGCATCCATTCCCTACAATTCCTGATATCTACTTACGTCACTATCGTACTTGACCCGTAATGTGACTCGGAACTAATCTTTAACAATCCATTTGATATTGTACCTTATTTCATTACGCATATGTTAGAATATTGTATGCTAACAAAAACTATTTTACTGCAAACTACGCTAACTTAATTCCCCACGTTCAACAAATGTTCCCCGGATTAGTTATATAAAGTTATATTACTTGGTTTACTTAGAGTCTATCTCAGATGAAATGACTTTTCCTTATATTCTAGCTTTAAACATAGTAAAAAGTTGACAGTAGAAGTTTATTTTCTTTTAGCTTCAATGCATATTTTCTCACGAAGACAATAATGTTGTTCTTTTTTATCTTTATTTTTAGCAATAAATTTTCAGATTATTACTGCCATTGCCGTGTAGTTAATAATATTACAAGCGTCGTGTGATTATTTCAATATTTCAAGATGGTGGCTCCCTTGTTTAACCTTCCAGGGAGTTTTTGTGGCATCTCAGAATTTCATTTCCCATCCAATTCACTTATGCACAAAAAACTAACTATATTACGTAAAACAACAACCAAATTTACAAAATATAGGTTCAAATAACACAAGAATATAATATAAAATCCACTACATAACAGACTAAAATCCCGCCAAAACCATTTTGTACTCTTTAAATAACCTACTTTAGTGTCGAAAAATCCTGACTGTAATTAATTAAGACATTACATTTCATAATGAGGTAAACGTGATTTTAATTGTACGTGTACGTACATGTTTAATTTTTTTAAAGATTTCCAGTTTTTGTACACCGAAGATAAAATTCAAATTTTGCCATCGATAAGGTTTTTAGTTTTTTCTAAAACCTTAATATATTAAATGTATATAATTTGAATATCTTGAAAAATAATGAACGGCTAAAATTGGACTTTTTAATAACACGAAGAAGCCCCATGGTGCCACGGTGTTAAGCAGGATGTCTACGCTTTTCCCTTTTAAAACTTTTCTTTTGTCTGTCTGGGCGTGTTAGAGTTGGCATTGTCATAGTGAAAGATGACATAATGCTTTTGATTATTGTTACGGATTGCGAGAATGTGCAAGACATTTACTAACATTGAATAGTTTTAAATAGTGAATAGGAATAAGAAGTGATATACGTAAATTTATTACGCTTTGGCTTGCAGTACATATTGTTTTAGTTTGTAGAAACACAGTGTTAGCAATAAGTTATATGGACAATAACGAACGAATTGAATAAATATTGTTTTAAACTGTGCAAGATGTAATAAATCTATGGCAATGCCACCGTCTAGGGAAATAATGACAAAAGAACGAATCCATGTGCCTTATTTCTCAAACGTGCGCATCCTAGGGGGTCTCGGTCGAGCTGATTTCAACTTTAAGCGGGCCACGCGCATAGAGCGCGTGTATCGGCCCATTACCGCTGCGAGACCCTTAAATAAGGAACATCAACTTGTTCAAAAACAGTAACATCATAGACTCTGATCGGAACGGTCACCGAGTACACTCTGAACGAGAGAGTTTATTCAGAATATTGACACGACACAGTCTAATAAATAAGATCGCGAAATAGTTTCAGTTGTTATATCAACATATTATATTCGTAATAGTTATTTTGACAGAGTTCGTCAATAATACGCACTAATTTTTTTTTAATGTCATATAGGAGGCAAACGAACAGGCGGTTCACCTGATGTTCACCATCATCCATCCATAGACACTAGTAACACCAGGGGAGTCGCAAGTGCGCTGCCAGCCTGTGTTTTGGGGGAATGAGTAGAAGGAGATGGGGAGAAAAGGGGGAAGGGGGCGAGAAGATGGGATCGGAGAGGAGGGGAGATGGGCCTCCAGCGCTCTCAATGACTGAAGAAACGCAACAATGCAAGCACTGTTACTTCACGTCGATGTTTCTGTGGTTCGAGTGGTACTACTTCGGCCGTGCCGACCCATTCATGCTGAGACCAGTAGTAGCTTCAGCGTGGCTCTACCACTTGGCAGAATGACGACCCTTGGCAATTTTTTTTATTATAAGCCAAAGAGCTATTGCAATGTAGCTATGTTGGTAGGAATACAGGTGTTTCAAGTTCTTAGCGATTTCCTTGTACATATGTATGCGGTTTTGTGTTCACATTCGAAAACAGTTCACTATTGACGAACCATAAGGTAGTCTCATGTACCGAGCGGCGGTTTAGTCGCCAGCAATATTTTTACAGGATATTCATTAGTCGATTCTCCTTCTAGATCAATTAAAAAAAAAAGGTGCCTAATATTACACCTAATTATCTCGAGAAACGCAAAACTGATATACACTCAACATCAGCTGATTTACGTAAAACCGAACTGGTTTAATAAATACGAAGATGAATGAATCACTCTCTATTGCGCACTCCGGACCGCATCCCGTACCTCGACCCGCGCCCCACTCTACCTTTGTTCGACCGTACGGTGTTCCCACGATAAGCAGTTGCGTAATGATTAACCTTAAAACACACCCCTTGAATTTTGTTCATTTAAGCTAGGTGTGATTCTTTTTCGTTTAAAAATATCGTTCCCATATTTTAAACGTTTTATAACAAACTTGAACTAATGTCCTCTTTATTCTTTATTAGTATTTGTTTTGATATTATTATTTTATGTATTAAATGTTACCATGCACTACCCCACGACTGAAAGGTGTTAAACTTTAAATAGTCACCTGGTATATATAATCTTCTTCTAAATATATAAAAGTCGTGTTTTATGATCTTGTTTTAGGTATATACAAATGGATACATCGACAGATAACGAAACTGTATAAAGATGGTGCAATCAAGGTACTGGTGGGTTTTCCTTATTGACCTTTGTAGTCATCAGCCCATTGACTTTACGACGACATTAGTAAATAACTATGACGAATGTATGCAGTACTAATTGACACGGAGCTAAACGATAGGTTTCTTACAGGCCGATAACGATGTCGATGTTGACTTTAATAAATAATGTAAAAAAAAAAACTAAAAAACGTGCTTTTATTGAAAAACAAACTAAAATAATGATTGGAAATTATAATTACTATAGATGAAAGTCATACAAAGCAAATTAAATATTGGAATAATCTTATCAAATTAGTACATTGTCATCGGTTCTTGATAAATCTGCAAAGTTTAATGAAATCTGACCGTTTAAAGTGGGTCAAAATCGCGCACAAAGGAGTCGGTTACAAACAAACAAACATACAAGTGAAGCTAGTATAAAACGTGTAAAAATACGGATAATTGTTAATAGTAAAGGTGTACCAATAAAAATGTTGTTATTAATTATTAATACAAATATATTTTGTAATTATCAACATTTATAGCTCGAGGCCTACTCCAGTGCGGATTTCAAATACACCCGCTAATGAACTGTTTCATCCGCCACAATTATATATGTATTGTTAATTTTTTATGTATTTTGTTTCAACCATACATTTATGGTAAAAACATATTGATCTAATGTCGCATGTTTTCCACAATTGATGTTTTTATAGTCAAATTTTATACCATTTCGGCTCGTAGTATATCAATATATATTAAACCAGCTTCTGCCAACGACTTCGACCGTGTGGATTAACTACTTTAGGCTAACGCTAACAGCCAGCGGAAGCTCTCAAAAGAAATAAAAACGGTTTCGAAACCTTTTTCATTGGTGCTTCACTTCTATTGGTCTTAGCGTAATTATATATAGCCTATAGCCTTCCACCACGAATGAGCTATATAAAACACTTAAAGATATTACAGATAAATATTATAAAACTGCAGAGTATGCTTGAACACGCTAATCTCAGTGTAGCCCACGGTGGCACGGTTTCCTCGGCGGCGGCCTTCACGCTTGCCGGTTCCCTGCCCTGGGAGCTGGTGGTGGGACTTCTCGCCGCAGTGTCGAGGGAACATAGTGGGGAGCATCAAACTCCTAGGGAGATAGAGAAGAAAAGATGGCACCTCAGGGAGGAGGCCATCGAAAGGTGGAGGTAGAACCTGGCGGATACGCCGTTCGGGCGACAAACCCTAAACGCTGTCCGCTCGTTCCTGCGGGAATGGATTGGAAGGGAGTGGGGCTCCCTGACTTTTTGACTAGTTTAGGTACTCACCGGGTACGGTTGTTTCTGGTAGTACATGCACCAGATCGCTCGCAGGGAGCCGACCGCTACATGCCAGGAGTGCGGCTGACGAGGACACCACGCAGCACACTCTGTCTGAATTTGTTGCGTGGGAGGTACAGTGCCGTACTATGAGTGCGGTAATAGGGCGGTATTTGGCAACGGCCAGGTTTGGCGAGCGATGGCCTCGGTCTGCGAGAAAGTCGTCTAGCAGAAGTAGGCGTCGTAGAGTAACAACGAGGTAGAACCTCAGAATGGTCCTCTCCGCCAATGCAGGACCGGCGGGGAGAGATGACGCTTTGTCCAATTCCTCCCACTACCATAGCGGGACCTGAGGAGATAAGCCGAGGGCAGATCTCCTCATTGCACAGGTCCGGCGGACGAGGGGAGGCAGCTGGTGCGTACCCAGCCTGTCTCTCAATAGACAGGAGCGCGGCGGTCACCTTCCGTCAGGCGGACCGTTCGGGTGGCTATACAACGTAGAGTAGCATACTATAATCCCTTGCTGTTCCAACAACTACGGTTTGTCGGTACACCATGGGGTTTTAGTCCGTGCGAGTCGGCCATAACACACCCTTTTCCCCGGGAGGGTGGAGTATCCATAAATGATTTCCCCACGTAAAAAAAAGTATACAACAGAATTGAAGGTCATAGAGTCACGCTGAAGCTATTATTGGTTTCAACATGAATGGTTCGGCTCGCCCGGGGTAGCACCACCCTCTCACAGAAAACCGACGTGAAGTAATAGTGCTTGTATTATTGCGTTTCGTTCGGTCAGTGAGAGCGCCGTAGGCCTACCTCCCTTCCCTTTTCCTCTCCCCCTCACCATAGCCCTCCTATTCGAATACAGTTTGGCAACGTACTTGCGACTCCCCTGGAGTTGCTAGTGTCTATGGACGGCGGTGATCACTTAACATCAGGTGACCCGCCTGTTCGTTTACCTCTTATGATATAAAAAAAAAGAATTGGGAACCTTTTTAAAGTCGGTTAAAAATGTCCATACATGCTTTACCACACTTATATTGGTTATATTATACCTTTGTGTTTTAATCACGATTTTCAGCTTCAATCATTACGAATAATTGATTTATTTACAATTATGCCCCACAGTACGCCAATCATTCATTTTCACATTTTCCGGCAAAACCCAGTAATTTACAATCTATATACTGCGTTTAAACTAACAATCTTTATTTCAATTTGAACCTTATTTAAGTAGTATTATAATATACAGATATATCTAATAATCGAATTGATAAGTTTGTTACACGTTCAGTTTTATATATAAGCTGCGGTTACGACCTTTATGGGACATATTGTTGTGTGAAGGATATTGGAAGGAGATAAACAAGATATTTGTTATTTGACATAAAAAAAATGTATTCGCTAGTCAGATTCTTCCTTTTGTTAACAATATTTGTGTTAATTCAGGTGAGTTATATGTATATTTTTTTATGAGGCAAACGAAAAGACGAGTCATCTGATGTTAAATGATCATCGTCGTCCATAGGCAATTGGAACACCAGGGGAGTCGCAAGTGCGTTGCTAGCTTGTGTTTGCGGGAAGGGGTAAAGAGGAAGGCAGGAGAAAGGGGCGAGGGGGGAGGAGGTGGGTCTCCGGCGCTCTCACTTACCGATCTAAACGCAACAATGCAAGCATTGTTACTTCACGTCGGTTTCCTGTGTGTCGGGTGATACTACTCCGGTGGAGCCGAGCCATTCATGCTGACACCGGTAATAGTTTCAGCGTGGCTCTACCACCTACAAGACATCGTTTCTTTATCATATTTGATCTGTACGTGTCAATGAACTCCTTCTAAACGGCTGGACCGATTTTGATGAAATTTTGTGTGCGTGTTCCAGTGGATACGAGAATAGTTTAGATTTAAAATTGGACCCGGTAGGTGATATTGCGGTCGGAATAGGCTTTAGTTATTCTCAGGATGGGAAAACGTGGTCCTATCAAATTGCGATCAGCCCTCACTCCGTTTCTGTTGCCAATTTTAAATGATCTTTTGGCGAAAACAATATGCTTAGAGAAAAAAAGTATATATATACATATATAATATATAAGATCATTCTATATACAGACATCGTCAAATATTCTGACCGCTCTGAATATATATGCCCATAACATACATTTTAATACGTAATATATTCTACAAGCGAGGCCATGGGACAATATCCCGCCCTGATACTAAAAAAATGTTGGTCATGAATCGCTTCATCTACTAATGTAAAACGCATGAAAATCGGTTCAGTAATTTTTGAGTTTTATAGAAGTTGTATATTGTCGATGAAGAATGTATCAAAATCTTTTTTTTCTTTTTGAGAGCTTCAAGGGGTTCTCCTTGATAACGGACGAAAGTTAAAAATTTGAAGTTCATGAAAATCTTAATGAATTTTGGTAACTTTTCTTTGTGCTATATATATCAGTAAAATTAGATAACAATTTAAGCTATATTTCATCACCTTGTGCTACTTAAAAAAAAAAAAAAAACCGTTGGGTGTCGAACCTTCGCTCAGTCGACCAATCAGTATAACGTAGAGTACATTATCACCGGGCTACGGCTAAATGACAATTGTGTGCCAAAATATCAACTACATCAATTACATAGGCAACGTCGACAAAGTTGTTAAACGAAACTGTACCTAATAGCGTATTATATAAAATAATTTTCAAATACCAACTTAGTATAAATTTGAGTCTATGGATAGTTTGGATTCACCATTGAAAACGGTAGATGTCACTGTAATTGGGTTTATTAAATTTATCGTGTTTAAAAATACAATTGAAACAGGTAAGAACCGATTTGGTGCAGACGAAGTCGCACGGGTCAGCTAGTCTTCTAAATAATTACTGCCAATGTAGAGTAGGTAATGAGACTACAAGTTTCTTTCGATCATTTCAATATTCTAATAAGATCATGGCCCTCATGTTGAAGTTTTGTGGCAAGTCAAAATCCATATTTTGTTATATTATTTCTCATCCACCTCACTTGTGCACAATAACCGAACTATATTACGTAAAACACCACCAATATTACACAAAGCTGTCAAACGACACAAAGTTTGAATTAAATCCACTATCCTACGTTCGCACTAAAAACCCCAATTGATATCTTCATTGTGTGCCTCTAAAATTACAAATTAACCAAGCAATATGAAAATGTAATGAATTTTCAGAATACAAGCGCGTTTTGGATCGGCGGCGGCTTGGGCGGGCCGGTCGTGGTGGGCGATGGTGGTTACGGATACGGCTATGGCTATGGACATTATGGCCATGAACATTATGGCTATGTACATTACGGTCACTATCCACCAAT
>JACEII010000125.1:430351-496536 GCA_014332785.1 Antheraea mylitta | reverse complement strand
CATGAATAGGTCGGCTCACCCGGGGTAGTGCCACTTTCTTACAGAAAACCGACGTGAAGTAACAGTGCTTGCAATGTTGCGTTTTGTTCGGTCAGTAATAGCGCCGGAGGCCCACTTCTCCACACCTTCCCCTCTCTTCTTCCCTTCCTTCCCCCGTCCCCCAACACAGGCTGGCAAAATTATAAAAAAATAGTACCTGCTTGTCCTAATACTGGTTTAATTCTCACGAAATTATTCAACCTTTTGGGTACTTTTAAGTATGGAGTAATGAAATATGGACTCTTTTTGATGTATCAATATTTTTGTTAATATATCCTTTAACATTGATATGACTGTTCGATATATCGTATAAATAAAAAATACGTGTGGCACTCGGGGACTGCCGCGGTAAAGCTATTGCATAATATTTTTTATTAACTTAGGCAATTATAACTATTTATTTATTTTATTTATGGAGTATTTTTTTCCCTTTGTTTTTTTATATTAATTCAAGTTACACTTTTTAAGCGTGGTGACCGATAAGAAAGGAATTTTTTTCTTTTTTATTAAATAAATGAGAAGTTAATATTGTTCAAAATATTTTTATTATCTTACAATACATGTAGGTTATTCAGGAACACACTTTGTACACAAATTATACGAGTACAGATATTCACTGTTGTACATAGATAATAAATACCTATACACCAGTATACTTTCTCACAAACAGCTGATTACGTATTCGTCCGATTTCGGAGCAGCTCGTCTCGATCCGCACCCGATTAAGCCTCCCACGGCAGCGACTCAAGCCTAGGTTTGATCCCTCGGTAGGGATCCCTTGAGTGCGTTGCTTGCGCGATACGGTGACACACAAATATACATCACTGCTACAACACTATACGATCACCCCCACACACGTGCACGCCTACACGCCTACACATGAAAGTGAGTTTACTTTTTTTTTCCTCTCTCAATTTTCCGATAATAAATATATGGAGGAGTTGTTGAGGCGTGTATGCTTGATACACATATACGTTTCAACAACTCATACATATATGAATAGTTAGCTAGGTTTCCTAAGATAGGTCGCGGTTTTGCATGCAACAGGTAACAGCCAAGCCGAGGTGTGCCTTGCACCCTTGAGCTGGTTGCCAAAATAAAATCGGCTGAGTGCCTTAAGGGCTCGCCTTAGTAGTTCGGTGAAGCTGTTAAGACCTTGCTGGGTCAATAGCGGAGTCATTTCGAAAAAAAAAAAAGTCTCGATCCGTGCGAGCTTTGTACAGTCGTACCATATATACGTTAAGTGAACGCTCGGCCGAGCCACATGGTAGGCAGAGTGGGGGGTGTTAGGTTTTTTCGTTACGGAATTTTTGAATTCGGTCTCCACGCTCAAGGCCCGCGATAGAAGCTATGCAATAGCTTAAAAATATCGATTTATTAAGAATACATGTCTACTTTAAACTTGAATAGTATAACACAACTTGGTGCTACAAGGTTTTAGGCGGGATCATGGAACGTCATGTAGTGGATTTTATTCGTAATATTGTGTTATTTGGCTCTATATTTTGTAATATTGGTGGTGTTTTACGTAATATAGTTCGGTTATAGTGCACAAGTGTAGTGGATGGGAAATAATACCACGGAGCATGAATTTTCAGTTGCCACAAAAACTCCCTGGAAAGTTTTAGCAAGCAAGCCACCATTTTGGTAGAACATTGAAATAATCGCATGAAATTATTATTCCCTACTTGCTAATGACACTAATAATCTAGAAAAGTGGTTGGCAACAAATACTAAAAAAAACTGGCACTAGTACGCGACGTACTTGATGCGAGCTAATGAGTTCTGTTTGGCGAAGTCTTTAATCCCCATCCAATTAAGTACCTCACTTGATAATCTTATATAGATTACATCTGTATATGAAAGCTAATGGCATATAGCTTATTAATTTAATGCATATCTTAAAATTCATAGATTTAAAATCTCAAGATTTTAATATGTGGTAGAGCCACGCTGATGCTATTACTGGTTTCAGCATGAATGGGTCGGCTCGTTCGGGGTAGTACCACCTGACTGACAGAAAACCAACGTGAAGTAACAGTGCTTGCATTGTTGCGATTTCGTTCGGTCAGTGAGAGTGCTGGGGGACCACCTCCCTTCCTCTCCCTCCCCTCTCTTACCCACGCCTCTCTTACCCTCCCCTTTCATACCCTTCCCCACCAACACAGGCTGGCAAAGCACTTGCGACTGCTCTAGTGTTGCTAGTGTCTATGGACGGTGGTGATCACTTAACATCAGGTGACCTACCTGTTCGTTTGCCGCCTATGATATAAAAAAAAACACATTGAATACAAAGTTGTTTGTGTGAAGATTCATGCGTAGTTAGTTTATCTTCTATGAGTTTGATGAACTGTAAATATCGAAGTGGCAAAAAATGGATCTAAAATGTTTAACCAGATGACATCATAGTAACGCAGTACGCAGCTTCTGACTTGGCACGCCTGAAAAAAAACCGAGGGAGTTTTTAAAGAAAAATCTCTTATCATATTCTTGATATTCTGATCTGTAACCTTTTTATCTGATGAAAAGTGATAGGTGTAAACACTGTGTCGGACAGAGTGTTAAAAAAAACCGTTTTCGTCCGATCACCGTAGTTAAGCAACGCCGGGCGCTGTCAGTACTTGGATTGGTGACCGCCTGAGAACACCGCGTCACATTGGCCTTTTATTATACTTTTTAAATTAACTGTGTCACTTCTATTGTGTGTCTTTACGACATTTTTTTTGAACAGATTAATTACTGTTGGCCTCACGAACCTTGACAGATTTTAGGATGAATAGTACACCAGCGAGGACACTCAGTAGAATGGCAATTAGCTCAAGAGAGCCATAGTAATCGTACCCCGCCTTGGACTGTTGCGCTGAATACAACAACGCAAATCGAACTAAACTACTTAACCTGCTTATTCAAAAAAGCGTATATGTATTTCGAGTCTGGAAATTTTGGGTAAGACTAACCAAAAAACGAAATAATGTACTTCACAGAACTTCTGTACGTACCGAGTGAATGTGCACGTTCCTGAGGTTAAGTGTTGTGTGTCCAGGAAACTTATTAATGTGGTATCACTGTATCGCGTTAGCAGCAAGCAGAGGATTGAAGCTAAGCTTGAAATGTTGCTAAGAGCGACCGCGGTGGGTATGCGGAAGCGAAGTCGATCGCCAGATTACGGCGGCGTTATCAGCTGTTAACGACAGAAATGGTCGGATAAGTTCTATTTCGTATAACTTTATTTATGTCAATCGCAGTGATTACGCTGTGCGATAGAGAAAGCGCATTACAAAATCGAATGTCTCACTCTTTTACCTATCGTATCAAATTAAATGGACGGATTACTATTTCTTACAGGCATGTGTGAGTTTTTTTAACTTTTGGCGTAGGACACGCTTGGTGTTGGTCTTCTTGTTACGATTTTACTTCGTAGAATTGGGGTGTAAGGGGTGTCGAGTAACATCTTAAGACTTGAGACACCCAAGCCAACCTCACCTGCACGTAGTGCACCCTGCTGATCAACGAACGAGGCAATGGTGATAGCGGGTTGGTAGGGTTTTACAGCCCGACTGGGTCGCAACCACCATGTACATGGCGAAAAAGCCCGTCATAGTGACTCGCTTTTGCGCGTCGCGTTTCGGGATCAACCTGTACATATCCAGTGAGTTTCGTCATTATGGCCGGCATGACAGCGGCAACTGACGATGGATAATCTGTCTCTCGGTGGTCGCCACTGTTTTTGAATTGTACTATGCTTACCATCAGGCATAGTGCAGTCACCTTGTCGTGCTCCAATAAAAAAAAAAAACTTAAAAAGGACTACAAAACTGAGGATTGTGTTTGAACGCTTCATATAATAATGTGTGTTCCACACACTTCAGTATGAAGCAGAGCTACGGGAATACTGTTATTTTATATTTTGTGATAGAAATACGTCTCTCTTCTTGTATTTTAAGCTTGCTCTAGTTCTACAGTTCTTTCATATACCTATACGTATAATAAGAATGTATACCTAATGTGTCTGTACTTTTTTATATTTTAAAATTAGTACCTGGATGACTGAGCCTAGCTCGGTTCTTTAAAAAACTTTTTTAAATTAGAATAAACTGTTAGGTTTGCCCCATAAAATCAACATTTTTTTCCAAAAAAAAAAAAATATATCTCTATATCTTCTGCAGTCACTCGGATTCGAACTGGGGTTACATGGATTTACGAAGCAACCGATTTCCATTTACGTTATTTTTGTTTTAACAGCGGTGGCGAAATTTATCTCCATATTCTGCCTATATTTTTTATTGCCTGAAATCTCAGTTAAATAAGTTTTCTATGAATAAAATCTAGCTAGATCGATTTATCGTCTTAGAAACTACATACTAAGGTATCCATATCACGGATATGGATGACGCCATTTCCGAGATCATGAATATATACAAGAATTGCTCGTTTAAAGGTATTAGATTGGATAGATAGATTAAGCTTGTAAGCATCCGGGTGAAAATTCTCACCGAAAATTAACCTAAAGACGTACATACGTATTTGGCGAGTATGTATATACATGAATAAATTTATATATTTGGTATAAATTAATACAATTTCCAGTGAACCATCTCATCTATTGTCATATATGTGTGAAGTCAAACAATCTGTTGCAAAGATACATTACGTTGTTCCAACTAAAATTCAGTCGAATATGTATCTTATTGGGCAAACATAAAAGCTATGGTACGTTTGGATAAATACAGATTTAAATTTGTCAAGGACACATATATATAGGTATTGTTTTGATCAATTTTAACAATCGTTTGTGAGATTTTGAATGAAAATTTAATTATTTTAAACATATATCTTCAAAAATTTTCATTAAAATGTTGTCTTCGGTATTATTTGTTACATTATTAGTGACTTTAGCCTTGATTCAGGTATGTTTGAATAACCTTATAATGTCTTTAAAATCAAAATATGTATTTTTTTTTATCGTTGCTGTCTTGTTAAACTTTCCAGGGAGTTTTTATGACAAGTCAGAGTTCATGCTCCGTGGTATTATTTCCGATCCACTTAACTTGTGCACAATAACCGAACTATATTACGTAAAATACCGCCAATATTACAAAGTATAAAATGAAATAACACAAGATTTGGAGTACATGAATAGTTGTAGAGTCACGGTGAAGCTATTGGTTTCAGCATGAATGGGTCGGTTTGTCCGGGGTATTACCACCCGATCCACAGAAACACCGTCGTGAAGTAACAGTGCTTGAATTGTTGCGTTTCGTTCGGACAGTGAGAGCGCTGGAGGCCCATGTCCCCCCTCTCACCCCTCCCTTCCTCTTTCCCCAAACACAGGCGGGCTATGCACTTGCGACTCCCTTGATGTTGTTAGTGTCTATGGACGGTGGTGATTACTTAACAGCAGGTGACCAGGTGACCCACCTATTCATTTGCCTCCTATATGATATAAAACAAAACCTAACTCCCCTAACATATTTGCAACCCTCCTACGAATTTTCAAATTTTTACACGAGAAATGGGGGCGAACTTTCCGGAGCTGAACATAAGAGCCATATAATAACCTGTTGTTAAGCGATCACTGCAGTCCATAGACCCCAGAGGAGTCGTAAATGCGTTGCCAGCCTGTGTTTGGGTGGAAATAGGGGTTGGAAAAAAAATTGATGGTGCCGAGAATTTTGGACTGATGCAATTGATTCTACTTTTTTTGCCAACATTTGCCTATTTTTTCCTTTTTTGAAAGGTTAACTTTAAATGGGTGGAAATGGGGAGAGGGAAGTTGAGGGGTCAAAAATCTTGGAATATACATACATTATTGCATAGTTTTTTCTAGGTTAAAGGTTTTTACCGTCTTAAACCACACTAATATAAGGAACTCATATACACATATTAAATATAAGGAAATATATTTCAGGGTATAAACGGACACTGGTTCGGCGGCTACGGTTATGGCGGAGGTTGGGGTGGTGGTCCCGTCGTCGTGGGCGGTTGGGGTGGCGGCCCCATAGGCGGCTATGGTTATGGAATGTACGGGCCTTATCCCCCACCGCCGCCGCCCTTGTTCGGATAAAGTATTTGTAGCTTTTTAATTCGATTTAGTTAAAAACTCATGTCGTTTATGGGGGTGGGTTCGGTACGTTATTCATCTCTGTTTGTAAACGGATTCCTTTATTGAATTTTTTTATCTAGCAGCTGTTGATGAGTTTTAGTTTTTTTTAATATACTATTGACATACTTCACGTGTCACAAATCAACGATTTTGAACGTTTGTACAATACTACATTTTAATTTTTGCAATTTCTAAATTAAAATTTAAAAGGTGGTCTTTGTACCATTGTGTTTAATGTTGACTACTAGTTAAAATAAGAACTATTTATAATGAATTCTAGCATCTTGAATGATATTTTTTTTATAGGAATTAAGGTAGTAACAATTATAAACAAAGAAATACAATTAATATTCTGTTGTAACATAGAATGAATACAATATTTATACATTTTAATGACTTGTTAATTATCACTACCCGGACAAATTATGAAGTTTGTCATTGTAATTGTAATTATAGTAACTGATAATTTGAAACTGTACGAAAACAAACGAAACCGCGGATTTTAGCTAGTATTTAAAAAAATACATAAAATATACAGCAAAGGCTCTAAACTTCCTCATGCCTACAATTTTTAAGTTTGTGTGTTTTTTATGTCACAGGTGGCAAATGAACAGCCGGGTCACTCGATATTAAGTGATCACCGACGTCCATAGACGCTAGCAACACTAGGGTAGTCGCAATTGCGTTGCCATCTTGTGTTTGGGAGTGAATAGGGAGGGAGGAGGAGAAGGAAGGGGAGGTGGTCCTCCAGCGCTCTCACTGATCGAACAAAACGCAACAATGCAAGCACTATTACTTAATGTCAATTTTCTGTGAAAGGTTGGTACTACCCCGAGCAAGCCGACCCATTCATGCTGAAACCAATAATAGATGAAGCGTGGCTCTACCACTGGTGAGGCGGAAGTCCCGCCATCTAGTTTTATAATAATGGGTGGTGTGGATACGGCGGGCGACTTTGTTCTTTGATAGAAGTACGGCACACTCTTCGCGATACTGTTGAAAAAGACCCGACCCGCTCGCCGCCGCGTGCGCATTAATTACGCACTATTAAAATACTGCTACATCGCTATATATAAACCCACTTATAATTTTAAGAGCAATAGGAACCCTTTGTGTTACGTGTGTGAACGATCTGCCATGGTGGCCACCAGCACCCCTGTGATACCTGTGTACGTGCGAGGGTTGGCAGCCGCATCCAGGGTCGAAAAGGTAAGCGAAAGTGCTACCGTATACACCTCCCGTATCGATCAAACACTCTCGCATTGGGGTATAGACATAATAAGTACTCAAACCGCGACAGGTGAGCTATTTACACGCCTGCCTCACCAACCAGAAATAAATCTTCTTGGATGAAATAAAACACAATTTGCTGACATAATTTATATATTTTTAACACATAATATTTAATACACAAATTACATCACACATACAATGTTGTATCATATGTGACAACTAACAACGTATGTGTTTTTTTAATGTTCGTAATAACACTACAAAGCCGAATCATTATTAGGCCATGCCGTCGAACTGTCAAAAAAGAAAGATGGCGTCGCATAAAATAAAGAAGAAGAGTAATTAACGATAATATAAACAACATTTAGATTATTTATCGGCGGGAAAAAGAGTACTCGATTATATTTTTCGTTAATTAAAAAATATTATCAGAAAATATTTTACGTGTAGACAAAGATCACAGATATAGGACTAAGATGAATCACAACAGATTTAAAATGATATGTCATAATATGTAATAACTAGTTTTTTTTTTAATACATTTATACGTTTTAATTATACTGATATGTATTTAACTAGGCACCTAATATAGTTTAACGAAGTTTTAAAAATCCTGAAAATTAGTAATCTCTTAAAATAGGGACAATCTACGTTGATATCGATACCCGATTAATAGATTACGAAACATCGATATAAAACTCTAAGTAAGAGATGGATTGTAAAGGCAAAAAAATAGAATCCACTTTATAAGAATCTCAGCGACAATGAGGACTTCTTTAACATTAGAGTAGAGAGGCGAATGGTTCTCGAAACCTGCCACCAAAATAAATATTTAATATTTTATGGTATGTATTAATTTGAGAGTAATAACTCTAATATAACGTAATAACGTAACCCCTAATCCCTCATCGTGCCAACATTCATTCCAATACGACCATATTCAATTTTACCACCATCGTTTCAGCTTACATAGTGATTAAGAATTCGAAATAAATTTTGACTTATAATAAACTAAATTAAAACACAAAAGGAACGAAAATTTAACCTAAATTCGGGACAACAATAGAAATAATTGATGTTTGGTTTAAATAATCAATCTTTCGTTTTAAATCGATTACAATTGTAAATCGTCCCCATACTATGCTTAATACTAGAGAGCTTATCGATTAAACATGATATGTGTATTTTAACATCGAATATTTATCATAAATTTATTATAAATGCCTCAGCCAGTAGGATATGTTTTTTGTTTCAGTATTTTGAAGACTTAACTACTTAAACGCTATTAATTATGCTTCAATAATTTAATATAAGACGCGATAGTAATAATCGCCTAAAACTAATTTCACATTCATAAGTATCGATTGATAATTTAAAAGGATTATATTTTAATAATTAATACTATATTTAAACTACACGATATTTTTTAATAAACTTTAATAATTTAACTCAGCTACGTGTTCTTTTTATATTTTTTTTTAAGAGATCGTTTAATAATAAATAAAAATGTGTCAATCGGTCAACCATATTCATAGCGTATAATCGTTTTTAATCGTATTTCAAGGGATTACGTTCTGTGAGAATGTTTTAATCAGGCCCCACTGATTAGGAAGAATTAAGTAAGAAGTGTTTAAATCAAGTTAACATCCTGACCCCTTTAGTCGATAAATCATGAACGTAACCCCAATAATTTTATTTATATATTTTTAATAATCGAGTTTCTTTATCGATGTTGTTTAATCTGTGAAACTCTTCATAATCAATTTACTAATAAACTTTATATTCTATGGTATAGTTTCAGCGTGTGTTTTTAGTTAGCTTTATTGATGCTTTTATAAGTTTCGATTAGTCTATTAGTAAATTAATTAGTCGATTTAAAAAATAGATCATGCGTAAAACAATTAAATATAATAAAGTTAGGTTTTTCAGTATACGATTAATTATTAAGACTTTTTTGTAAAATTACTTGAAAAAAGTCGTAATTATGAAGTATATATTCTTTTAATTATTATTATTTAATTGTTTTACACACTGTACTATTTGGACGTCGTTTAGTGTAGTCTGTAAGCGCCGATGCGTTTTTCGCCGGCTGTGTGTTGCACAAACTCACGGATCTGGTCGGTAGCGACGGGGCCAATGCAGACGAGCGGTTCCTTGAAATACCCGCAGCTCTGTAACAATCACATAACGTTTAGTATTGAACTAGTTATGCTCGCGACTTCTCATGGATACTGTGAAAATATCCTTTGTATATATATGTTGATGCCGACGTTGGGGGCGGTAGTTATAAAGGTATAACAATAAAAGATAACGTCTGCTTTGTGGGAATAAATTTCGTCGCCGCACACTCGCCGCGCCCTCCCTCGTCAGCGGCTCAAGCCTAGGTCCGATCTCTGGAGAGGAGTCCTTGAACACGCTGCTATCGCCATACAAAGACACTAAAAAATTTCAACCGCTAGTCGAACATCTCAATACGATCACCCCCATATATGTGCACAAATACACACAGGTACACATATGGTAGAAGGGTTTTTATTTTTTCCCTTATCTTCGAACTGGGTTACTTTAGATTAACCTAGTTGTCGGACACAAAATACACTTTGGATTCATGCCGGTACGCATGTGTGTTGCGAGAATGCTTACATGTCCGGTGAGAAGACGTAGTGTCACTTAGGCAGCTTTTGCTCCCCGGCTTACAGGTGATTGGAGGCACCATAGGGTTTTAGTCCGTGCAAGTCGGTCATACCCCACCCTAAGCTGCCTTGCGAGGGTGGGTATCCGTAGGGATTTTCCCAAAAAAAAAAATGCTTACATGCATGAATAGCTAGCTTAGTTTAGATCGATTCACGAAGTTGCATTCAAGGCTGCAGTCTACGCCGAGGTTCGGCCATTCTGGCACCCTCGAGCTTGTTGTCCAGCGGCGAAGTGCTTTAAGCGCTTGCCTTAGTCCGGTGAAGCTGTTAAGGCTTGACAGGCCAATAGTGTAGTCAGTTCGAAAAAAAACTCCTCGTTGTTATTGACTTAATTAGTGACTCAAGACCAATCAAGTATTCATAATAAAAGCGTTTACCTTCAATAGTAGTTACAGTAGTACACTTTTGCATATAGATGCGCCTCCGCCTGACGGGCCTTTATAGCTTCATCGGACTACTAAGATGTGCGCTTAAGGCACTCAGCCTATTTATTTTATTTAGCAACCAGCTTAAGGGTGCACCTCGGCTTAAATTTTTTTTTATATCATAGGAGGCAAACGAACAAATGGGTCACCTGATGTTAGGTGATCACCACCGTCCATAGACATTTGCAACACCAGGGGAGTCACAAGTGCGTTGCCAGCCTGTGTTTGGGAGGAGAGCGAGGGGGACAGGAAGGGAAGGAGGAAGGGGAAGGTAGGTGGGTCTCCGGCTCTCTCACTGACCGAACGAAACGCAACAATACAAGCACTGTTACTTCACGTCGGTTTTCTGTGAGAGGGTGGTGCTTCCCCGGACGAGTCGACCCATTCGTGCTGAAAACAATAATAGCTTCAGCTTGGCTCTACCACTACGAACTGTTACACTGATTACTCAACATCGCGAGTGTAACCAAGTTTAACAGTGCTAACTATTTATACATACAGGAATTAGTGAGATACACATGTGTACAAAGCATGTGTACTTCAGTAACTCGGTATATGTGTTTTGTATCGGGCAACTAAGTTAGTTAAACTGAACTGACTCAGTGCATGTGCACTTCAGTAACTCGTGTAGGTATTTGGTATCGGGCAACTAAGTTAGTTAAACTAATTGACTCAGTTCGATAAGGCAAAAATAAAATCCTTCCAAGATATATGTGCCTGTTTTTGTGTGTATGCACCTATGTGGGGGTGATCTGTGTATGTTGTCACAAGTGATGAATTCTTTTTTTAAAATTCAGTGCATCTGTATCACGCTAACAACTTTACTCAAGAGATCCACGCCGAGGCAGAACTAGGTTTGAGCCGATGTTGAGGGGTGCCCAGGCAAGTGTGCGGGGGCGAAATTTATCACCAGATCACGGCGGTGTAATCTATTGTTACGGACGGACACGCTCCGTTTAGAGAAACGGACGGTTTTATTTCGAACTGACTACGCTATTGGCCTAGCAAGGCCTTAACAGCTTCACCGGACTACAAGAGAGGTGGACGGGTACTGACTGTTTGCTGCCGTTATATCATCGCGAGGATCGGTATAAATGTTTCACTGACGTTTTTTGTAACGCGGGGCTTTTTTGTATACAATATCAGATATCTCATAGGAGGCAAAGGAACAGGTGGGTTATCTGATGTTAGGTGATCACCGCAGTCCATAGCCACTAGCAACACCATGGGAGTCGCAAGTACGTTGCCAGCCCGTATTTGGGGAGAATGGGGGGCAGGAATGGATGGTGAGGGGGTGGGGGAAGAAAGGAGAAGGGAAGGCAAGACTCCAGCGCTCTTACTGACCGAACGAAACGCAACAATGAAAGCACTGTTACTTCAGGTGGGTGTTTCTCTGGGTCGGGTGGTACTATCCTGTACGAGACGACCCATTCGTGCTGAAATCAATAATAGCTGCATGACTCTAACACCTTTATACGGCTTTCGGTACGGTTTCGTAATTCGTGGCGTATACCACTAACGAACTGGGATGACTCATGGCTTTTTTAAATTTAGTGGTGGTGAAGGTGTTTACCTACACCCAGACAGATGGAAACTCCAGGTCCATGAAAATTGATAATACGAGCAATTTCCAATATGGGATCACGTGTACCATTTAAGACTAAATGACATGAAGAAATGACGTCACTCTGTATATCGGCTGAAACAAATTTTAACAACAATAGTTTGTACAATTCTAATACAAAAATATACAAAAAAAAGGGATGAAATTGTGTTTGTTGTCCATTGTTCAATTTTTAATACTTCTCAGGGCTCTTACATTGAATAAAATATTCTTTATTTAATTTTATTACAATTAACAGCTTATTTTACTTTTAAAGTGTCTGTATTTTACATTCCTTTAACTGAAAATGACATTAAATTACTCGCTGGGGTAAAAAAAATAATTTTACTTTATTATCCTCTGATCAAAGAGGATTATACGAAAGAGTTTCTCTTGACGCTGTTAATACTTTTTATTTAATTCAAAAAGGTTTCTATTTAAGTCGAAAAAGTTTTGATAAAAATTAATTGAACGTAATATCGGGTTCGGTGTTGAAATTTATTTGATTACTAACTGTATTCTAACTACTAGCATCTCCGCGCGACTTCGTCCTCGTGGAATAATTACTTTGAGTTAACACTAACACGCAACGGAAGCTCTCAAAAGAAAAAGAAAAACGATTTTAAAACATTCTTCATTGGTGCTCTGCTTGGTCATTGGTCTTAGCGTCAGCAGTCAGTTAGTAGTATCCGCCGCAAACTATGAACCCGTACCTAACGCTGCGCGTTATAAAAGACGTCCGCGACACATTTTTACCGACCCTCCTGATTCAATCACGTCAGCGAACGATCAGTACCAGCCTGTCCCTCGAAACAGAGCGTGTTCACGCCCACGCCCGCGTAACCACAGAAAACGCCGCCGTGGTCTGGGGGTTAATTTCGCTCCCGCACACCTACAACACAACACGATCACCCCCTCACACGTGCACGCCTACACGCTTACACATGAAAGTGGAAGGGTTTACTTTTTTTCCCCTTATCGAACTGAAAAACTCTAAATTTTCCGATAATAAATATATGGAGGAGTTGTTGAGGCGTATATGCTTGGTACACATATACGTTTCAACAACTCATACAAATATGAATAGTTAGCTAGGTTAGCTAAGATAGGTCGCGATTTTGCATGCAACAGGCAACAGCCAAGCCGAGGTGTGCATCCTTGAGCTGGTTGCCGAAATAAAATCGGCTGAGTGCCTTAAGCGCTCGCTTTAGTAGTCCCGTGAAGCTGTTAAGACCTTGCTGGGTCAATAGCGTAGTCATTTCGAAAAAAAAAACTTAGCGTCATTATATATAGCGTTCCTCGCTAAATTAGCTATCTAACACCTACAGAATTTTTCAAATCGGACCAGTAGTAGTTCTTGAGATTAGCGTAACTAAACAAACCCTACAATAATATAATATTTTACTTATATTATAGGGAAACGAACAGGTGGGTCACTTAAGGGATTACCACCGTCTATAGACGCTTGCAACACCATGGGATCGCAAGTGCGTTCCCAGTTTGTGTTGGGGAATGTAGGGGGTAGGAAAGGAAGGAGTGAGGGAAGGTGAGGAGAGGTGGGCCTCCGGCGTTTTCTCTGACCGAACGAATCGCAATAATACAAGCACTGTTACTTCACGTCGGTTTTCTGTGAGAGGGTGGTGTTACCCTGGACGAGCCGACCCATTCATACTGAAGCCAGTAATAGTTTCAGCATGGCTCTACCACCTACCAAAATATTATTAGTATAGGTACCTATTAGTATAGATTATTGCAATCTATAGTTTCTATTATCCCATGTTCATCTATCTTAAATCTATAATTATCGGGGTGTAAGGGGTGTCGAGTAACATCTTAAGACTTGAGACACCCAAGCCAACCTCACCTGCACGTGGTGCATCCTGCTGATCAACGAACGAGGCAATGGCGATAGCGGGGTGGTAGGGTTTACAGCCCGACTGGGTCGCAACCACCATGTACATGGCGAAAAAGCCCGTCATAGTGACTCGCTTTTGCGCGTCGCGTTTCGGGATCAGTCTGTGCATATCCAGTACCAGGTGACTTTCGTCATTATGGCCGGCATGACAGCGGCGACCGACGATGGATGATCTGTCTCTCGGTGGTCGCCACTGTTTTTGGATTGTACTATGCTTACCATCAGGTATAGTGCAGTCCCTTTGTCGTGCTACAATAAAAAAAAAAAGAAAATTATAATACAAGGAGATAGAATCCAACCTTTCGTGGTTTCTGGCGATGTCTACGTTGCACGATGCAGCAAAGTCCACGGGTGATGTCGCATTCGTTTGAAGTCACGCAATCCTCGTTGTATTGTTTGCGCCCAGCAGTTGGGGGGCGGCAGACGTGCATCTCACCTTAACCAAAAAATTGCATATAGAGTCTCACTAATCCGGCTCTTTAGTAACCTGATACGACCAATCATCCTGCACCTTACGTTCACGCTTCCCTCACATCTATTTTTGTTACGTGCTTGCAGAACAGTATCAGTATAACCTCCAAAAAATTTCTCAACAAACTAATTTAAAGCTCCATCTGTTACAGACTGATAAAACTTATAATTAGCTAGGCCCTACCCGCGATTTCGTCTGCGTAGTAATAGTTGCTTTGGGCTAACGCTAACACGCAGCGGAGGCTCTCAAAAGGAAGAAAAATCCCGATTTTGAAACATTTTCCATTGGTGCTCCGCTCCTATTGGTCTTCGCGTGATGATAACCTATAACCTTGCTCGATAAGTGAGCTATGTAACACTGAAAGAATATATCAAATCGAATCAGTAGTTCCTGAGATTACCCCCTACAACGTCACGACGTCACAAACTTTACCTCTTTATAATATTAGTATAAGTATACAGTATAGATAATAATAACATTTAAGTTTATATAATTTTTATTTAAAAATAATGAAGCCATTAATCGAAATATAAACTATCATATCTCTCAAGTTGGACCAATATATACATAAATGCTAACATTCATGAATAACAATTTAGTAACTTTGGACTTCATTGTGGATAAGTTTCACGACACTAGATTTTTATATATTTGGGTATAGCCAAAAATGAACAGATGAACCCCTTTTTCTTTGGTTGGTAGCATAACCAGTCGCCACTGTAAACTGGACCTGAGAAATGACAAACTCAAAAGCCAACAAAGCCAAAAAGTTTCTAATGGTAACAATCAAATCAACCATAGATTCTCTACCATCCCACTTATTGTATGTTCATCGGTTGATATAAAAACACAACGCGCTTAAGAAGGTCCTTATGACGGGCATTATATCTGGTATAGCTTTAAGCGATCATAGCTAAATTGATAGCGTATTCAGACACCATGCTGATCGAACTAACATTTGCAACTCAGTCGGAGCTTAATGTAAAGAAAAGCATTATGATGAATCTATAGTAGTATGGAAGGACTTTGTCTAAACCTCTTTGCCTAAGCTATCACTCTTAAAGTAAAAATTAGATGCCAAGAACCTAATGGTATATACCTGCAACTACACTTGAGATACTCTTTACCTTTAAGTTTGGCGTGTTTTCAATCTTACGCCACATTGTAATACCAAGAAGTTGTTTGTAATCGGGTCAGATAACTGCCGCGTTCTATCCACCCGGTTAAAATTTGTAAATACCTTTGGGCTAATATAAATATCAACTACCAGCTTTTGCTCATGACTTCGTCCATGTGGAATAGTTACTTTGGGCTGTCGATAAAATGTCATGGAAACTTTTAAAAGGAAAAAAACTCAAATTTCGAAACATTCTTTATTGGTGCTCTGCTCTTATTGGTGGAGAGTTATTTATTGTCTTTGGGTTTAATGACAACACTATGTTTGAACCGTCAGATAAATAATAAAACGTGTAATAAGTTCAAGTGTTATATGTGTTTTAATTTGCATAGCCATATATAACAGTTAGCATGATGACTATATATCCTATAGCTTTTCATGATAAATGATCTAACGCTGAAAGTATTTTTCAAAACGGACCAGTAGTTCCTGAGGTTAGCACAGTCAGGCAAAGAAACTCTTCATCTTTATATTATTAAGTTCATATCATGTTTGTCTTCCAGACCAGAACGTTGGCATGATCGTTGGTTGATCTAAGTTTTATTTAGACAACTCACCTGACACAATCTCTTCGCAGACCAGACCGGCATCACATTGGTTTTCTCTGTTGCAAATCTCGCCTAGTTTCCTTCCAGTGAACGGAGGCAGGCAGCGACCTCCGTCCTCTGTTAAGGGACATATATTATCCATGGCAAATGTAAGAGACATTCCACAAAGTAGGTAAAAATAAAGAAATTACTAGAAAATATCTTGGTTAGAATAAAACACAATTTCACATAAATTGGGCTGTATTTTCTTTTTTATTTGGTAGATTTGATGGTTACAGATGAGACTGATTAAAATGTTTTTTTTTTTTTTTTTTCGAACTGTCTACGCCATTTGCCTTGGAAGGCCTTTACAGCTTTACCGGACTACTTTTGCAGATTAAAATGGGTTGTCGATTCTCATATATACAAATGTACTCTATGATTGTCAACGTCAAAAGAGAAAAAATCCGTTACGAAATACGTATTATGTTCACGGTTTTTTATAAATTTGTATATACTAGCGGGCCCAGCGGACGTTGTTACAACCTGATAACAAAACAAAAACCTTTGACAAATTATGTAACTAAACATTTCTCATGAATCACTTTATCTGTTGTTGCAGTGCATGAAAATCCGTTCAGAATTTTTTGAGTTTATTGCGAACTTTGTTTTTTTTTTTTTATATATCATAGGAGGCAAACGAACAGGTGGGTCACATGATGTTAAGTGATCACCACCATCCATAGACACTTGCAACACCAGGGGAGTCGCAAGTGCGTTGCCAGGTTATGTTGGGGGAGGGGGAGAGGAATCGAAGAGGAGTGGGGGAAGTTGAGGAGAGGTGGGCCTCTCACTGACCGAACGAAACGCAACAATGCAAGTATTGTTTCTTCACGTTGAATTTCTGTGAGAGGGTGGTACTACCCCGGTCGAGCCAACCCAATCATACTAAAGCCAGTAATAGCTTCAGCGTGGCTCTGCCATTACAAAACTGAACTGACAAACAGTCGGTCTTGTAGATGGTAGAGCCACGTTGAAGCTATAACTGGTTTCAGTATGAATGGGTCGGCTCGCCCGGTGTACTACCAATTGATACACAGAAAATCGACGTGAAGTAACAATGGTTGCATTGTTGCATTTCGTTCGGTCAGTAAGACTGACAGAGGTCCACCTCCCCCTTCCCGTCACTTCTCCTCTCCCTTCCACTTCCCTTTTCTCTCCTTTCCCCCATTTCTCTAAACACAGGCTGGCAACGTACTTGCAACTCCTCTGATTTTGCTGGTGTCTATGGGCGGCGGTGATCACTTAACATCAGGTGAGTCGCCTGTCCGTTTGCCTCCTATCTATACTAATATTATAAAGTGGTAACGTTTGTGAGTTTGTGACGTTGTGAATTGTGACGTTGTAGGGGGTAATCTCAGGAACTACTAGTCCGATTTGAAAAATTCTTTCATTGTTATATAGCTTATTTATCCAGGATGGTTATAGGCTATATATCATCATGCTAAGACCAATAGGAGCGGAGCAATAATAAAGAATGTTTAAAAATCGGGGTGTTTTTTCCTCTTGAGCTTTCGCTGCATATTAGTTAGCCCAAATTAAATATGTCCACGCGAAGGAAGACGCTGGCAGAGGCTAGTATGATATTAAAAAAAACAGACGTGGCAGAGGACTTTCTTTTATAATATGTAATGGTTCAAGACACATGAAACAATTTTTTTTTCTCAAAAATCTAAAAAGTTCAGATGCATTAGATTACCATTGTTATTATATGTATAGATAATATCTTAACAGAGGTATTATTATATATTTTAACCTTATTTGTGGTGGTTATATTTTAATAATTTAATCGAATACAAATCTGTCTACCTAAAATCTCTATGGCTTTGATTAACAACTAATTGGAATAGTTACTTTGAGCTAATGCTAACACGCAGCGGAAGCTCTCAAGGAGAAAAAAAACACGATTTTGAAACATTCTTCATTGGTGCTCCGCTTTTATTGGTCTTAGCGTGATGACGTGTAGCCTATAGCCATTATCGATAAGTGAGCTATATAACACTGAAAGAGTTTTTCAAATAAGACCAGTAGTTACTGAGGTTACCCCCTACAACGTCTCAAACTCACAAACTTTACCTCTTTATAATATTAGTATAGATAACTGGTGTGCAGAAATCCGCTTAATAATATTTTGTAGTTTCTCTAACACGTTGAATGCGGTACGAGGTTCATAAGACCCCTCATCTTCATTTACCTACAGATTCTAAATAAACCAACCCTCCGATGTCCACTTTAAGGTTTAGGTCAATCAATTTACTGTGGATAATAGTATACCAAAAATCATATATACTTTTTAAATTTAACCAAAAAAGTTTTAGTTTCTTAAACTTTGCATAGTCTAATAAGCCCCGTACTGCCATTATGATAGTTATCATAAGAGGTCTTAAACATCTCGTACCGCGGGAATGGAAAAAAAAAATAGTGCCGTTGCCAACGTATTAACATTTGGATTATCTGGATCATTAGATCGTTTTAAATTATTTTTTTATTGCTGTTTTGACCTTACTAATATTTTGTTACCTTTGTGAATTTTGAATGACTGTTTAGGGTTTTAGAAGTTTTTTCCAACTGACTACGCTATTGTCCTTATGGGTCTTCATAGCTTTACTAGTCTAATGGAGCGGGCGCTTATATCGCTCAGCTGTTTTGCGACAAGCTCAAGGGTTCCAAATTAGCCGAACCTTGGCTTGAGCTATTGCTTTCGATGCAGGGACGCGCATTTTATTAAGCAAATTATCTAAGCTAATTATGCATATACGAATCAGCAGCACACATATGTACCAGCATGTACATAGTAAAAGTACCGTACTTAACATTGTAAGTTCCTAATTTTACTATTAATTAATTTTTATTTCCTACGAGGACATGAAAGTAAAACAAGCTAAGCTCACGAAGATTTGTTCAGAAATGACTTTGATTTAAATAGATAATTTTAATTATCACAGAAAAGAATAATGATGACAGCGTATTGAGTACGGTGGTAGATCGCTTCCGTGGGTTTTGACGTGAATACGTCTTTAAAATTGCTACCATACGGGGGCAATCAAAAAAACCTAATGATAACAAAATCGGCGGATAGAGTTTGGCAATGTAGTGTCGAATCTATTCTCTACATGCAACATTGAATTATACCACTGGATAGCTAAAGCTACAAAGAATTTATTACGTCAGAACTGTAACACATTGTACGTGGCGAGGGAGGAAGCGCCTCCATTTTGAGGCCATTCTGTTTCTTTTTTTAAGTTGGGTGTGGCTTAAGTTTATTGCCCTCGTAACGACTTGTGATGTTTTTTTACCATTCGTGAAGGGGTTCAACAGACTAGCCTATTATTCCTTGAGATAAGATAACACGTTATATTACCCTAAAAACTCTTCTATCTCTAAAAAAAGGCTAAACAAAATCATTTCATAAAATTTGAAAATAATCCTAAAGTAACAAAGGATAGACTTAAATATTTCATGATCAAACAAAATACTTTTCACTTAATTTTCCTTGAAATTTTTCCTTCCCAGTATTATAATAGTACAGTGGAATAAACTTGAATGTTCTCAAAGCTCGTTCCGCTTAAAGTAATCCCCAGGAAGCTTTTAATATTTCCATCTCATTTAACTTTCCGAGACTCGTTTCCGCCCGCCCACAACGACTTCCGGTTTCCTTTAACGATCCTATATCTCTCAAAGTGTTATATCCACATATATACTTATATGTATACTAGATTTTACCGCAGCTTCGCTCATGTTAAAATAGATTTAATCTATCCCTCGTGGTAATTATTCTATGGTAGTGTGGCGACAGGCTAGAACCGCTGGATCATAATTTTTGGACGAGAACAGATTATAGTACGCAGCACTCGCTAGTCGCTTACAAAACCCTGTCTGTAACGTATTATTTATGTACCTCGTGTAAGGGAACCATAATATATTGTATATTAAATTCCTTCGGGCCTAACCAAGTTGCTTATCGACAATCGCTGACGCTAATAGAAAACGAAAAAATGTATGGAGATGACATATCTGAGCGCTAGTTTATCACGTGATATAGCGCTCAGATATGTCATCTCCATACATATTTCCGTTTTCTATTAGCGTTAGCGATTGTCGATAAGCAACTTGGTTAGGCCCCCTTGTTACAGACTTATGGATATTTTATTTTACATAAATAACGTCACGTAACCTTCAACAGTAGGTTTATAGTTGAATTTCGTGAGAACAAATCCTAATCCTTCCACACCTGGTTTCCTTTCCAACATAAGTCAAAATAACGCAACGTCGTCAAACAAGTAACAGTTAGCTGTTGAACACGGACACAATTACCATAGTCTTGTTATTATAAAGTCGCTATGCCATTCAGTACTTACTCACTGAAGCTAGCGTATGCTAATAAAGCCAATCTTTATCTATTGTAGTTGTTCGCGTCTGAAATTAGAGGAGTATTCTTCACCACTGCAGCACTGAAAACACCAATCTGACGCACCTTCGTGCCATGGAAGCGTCTATGTTTTACTTTCCTTGTAGCTCAATTGTCTGTATGGTTTTTCTTCTTGCGGTTAAGCGTTTTTTTTTATTTTTTTATTGTAGCGCGACAAAGTGACTGCACTATATCTCATGGTAAGCATAGTACAATCCAAAAACAGTGGCGACCACCGAGAGACAGGTCATCCATCGTTGGTCGCCGCTGTCATGCCGGCCATAATGACGAAAGTCACCCGGTACTGGATATGCACAGGCTGATTCCGAAACGCGACGCGCAAAAGCGAGTCACTATGATGGGCTTTTTCGCCATGTAAATGGTGGTTGCGACCCAGTCGGGCTGTAAAACCCTACCACCCCGCTATCGCCATTGCCTCGTTCGTTGATCAGCAGGGTGCACCACGTGCAGGTGAGGTTGGCTTGGGTGTCTCAAGTCTTATGTTATTCGACACCCCTTACACCCCAAAATTCTGCTATTCTTGCCTTCGTGGTGCCCAGCTATAGAGTTCGAAGCAATCTTTTCTAACCACGGCCAATAAACGGGGGGGGGGGGGCGGGGGGGGGGGGAAAGATGTCAAGTAGTCCGACTTCTTGAGATGGATACACCTACACTTTGATACTAGTACATTAATTGGAAAAAAGTTGCCCAATGTATTTTTTGTCCCCTTAAAAATATATATACAAATTTCGTGATAATAAATTGAGTAGTTCAGATAAAAAGGCATTATAAACAAATTCTCAGACGAATTATTGTATTAATAAGGATACCGAATTGAAATTTAAGTGGGATCTTAGTGAGCTAAATTTTAAGGTCCAATAAAGGACAGCGATTTCTATGTAATGCTTTTGACGTAAAAAAATAACGGAAATAGAAACAGGAACAAAGAGAGAGAAAAGGAAAGAACTATGCAATAAGAGAAACAGATGAACCGAATAAATATGACAACGGTTAAGTTATACCAATTTTTAGTTTAGGCTAATTTATTTACAGACCAGACCATAAGATAATGAACCAATTTTTGTCGGACTCTCAATGATAGTTAACTGATCTTATATACGGATAGTCGAAGTAACATAGCCAACTTTTATTTTTAAAATTCAGGATTTCGTGCAGATATAACAAAGTAAAGAAGTAACTCCAGTATCAGGTACGTCCCACATGCACTTTTACTCTGACCAAAATCTCTTTCATTAAATCCAAGCGGACGAAGTTACGATAAGATGTTAGTTTTTTTTTTTCGGAATGACTACGCTATTGGCCCAGCACGGACTTAACAGCTTCACCGGACTACTAAGGCGAGCGCTTAAGGCACTCAGCCGATTTTATTTTGGCAACCAGCTCAAGGGTGCACGGCACACCTCGGCTTGGCTGTTGCCTATTGCATGCAAAATCGCGACCTATCTTAGGTAACCTAGCTAACTAATCATATATGTATGAGTTGAAACGTATATGTGTACCAAGCATACACGCCTCAACAACTCCTCCATATATTTATTATCGGAAAATTGAGAGTTTTTCAGTTCGATAAGGGAAAAAAAGTTAACTCTTTCACTTTTATGTGTAAACGTGTAGGCGTGCACGTGTGTGGGGGTGATCGTGTAGTGTTGTAGCGGTGATGTATATTTGTGTGTCACCGTATCGCACAAGCAACGCACGAACCTAGGCTTGAGCCGCTGCCGTGGGACGCCTAATTGGGTGTGCGGGAGCGAAATTAACCCCCAGACCACGGCGGCGTGATATGTGGTTACGCGGGCGTGGGCGTGAATACGCTCTGTTTCGAGGGACAGGCTGGTACTGATCGTTCGCTGACATGATTAGATCAGGAGGGTCGGTAAAAATGTGTCGCGGACGTCTTTTATAACGCGCAGCGTTAGGTACGGGTTCATAGTTTGCGGCGGATACCACTAACGGACTGGGATGATTCGCGGCTTTTTCAAAATAACTAATCGTAAGTGATTTTACGTACGCCCAGATAGAAGGGATCTCTAGGTCTCTATGGAGATCGACTCTCCGGATGTACCACGGGGCACCGGTCACTTTACGTAAAACACGATTTTGGAGAACCTGCAGCTTATCAAAGTTATCTTTGAACATATGCGCAAAAACGGGGCAGCTATATGTCATCACGGGACGGATACACGTCTTATACAAAGTGAGCTTGTGTCTGAGGGACATCTTACTTTTATGACAAAGCAACGGATGGAGGCGACCCAAGACCATAGCGGCTTTGTTTCGCACTCTGTCTATATGTGAATTGAACTTTAGATGTCTATCTAATGTAACACCGAGATATTTGACCTCTTCGACCCAAGGGATATCGATTCCGTATAGGCTAGTGTAAGAAAACATCTCGCTCTTTAATATAATGTGTTTGAAAGTAGTACGGTTAAATCATAACGAAGAGGTTTTCTATACTCTCGCGCTCTGACTTTTTCTTTATGCTAAATTATATTCCAAATCAATTGCTACAAAGGATACAGAAATATTCAAATCGAAAATTTAATTCCGTTGGTTGATTCTGAAAGAAAAATATAATGAAAAAATATGTGTTAATTTAGCATAAAGGTCATCCAATTAGTGTAGAAAATCCGACGAGAGATAGGACGGCTAATTAAAGGGGTTACATGTTGTTGATTCAGCCGGTCCCTTCTAATTGGTAGATTAATATTCGGTACCATAGAGGGAGTTTAATTTACAAAGCCAATTTGGGTCCAGATATAATATAACATGATAAACGGTTCTATGAATTATTTGCTTTTAATCTTTAATAATGCGAAGATTTGGAGAGACTCTATGACATTCAGATTCGTATAATTAAGTCAAAAGGTCGCCGTTAATTAAATAAACCTTATTGAACCTGATAAAATAAATTCCCATTTTTATAGTAAAATATATTTTCTTTGAAATCTTTCCTTAGAAATTTCCCACGCAAAAACGCAAACATTGCAATTTATTTGAAAAATCATAAGAATTTTAAATTAAAAACATATTAAAGATTCATAGTAAGCTTTGAAGTAAGCCAATTTAATTGTGAATGATGGTGATGTCTGTAATTGACTGGTCCCTGTGCTAAAACATTTGTAACTTGTAATGTATTTTAAATATGTCTTTATATATTTAATTTTTCTGTCCGTGTGCATGTGATTGGACTCCTCGGTATAAACGGTTGAATAGATCTTTAAGGGTTTTTTTTTGTGAGTATTTATGTAAATTCAAGAATAGATACAGAATTGGACCTGGTAGGTGATGCTGTGGATGAATTTTAGGTTTTTTTTTTTAATTATGAAGGTGGGACAACGTCATTAAAAAGATACGAAACATTAAAATTAAAAACTATTAGATAAACCAGATCGAGCTTATTTCCGACGGATTTTTTTTTCTTTTTTTTTTTTTTTTCGACATGTCTACGCTATTGACCCAGCAAGGTCTTAACAGCTTCACCGGACTACTTTTCCAATGGATTGTTTGTCGTTGGTAGTTTAGACTTTTCTGAGCGCCTTATTAAGGCCTAAATTGGATAAAATATGTTGCAATTCTTGAAGATAATCTAAAAAAGGACAATGCATTTGACAAAATGAGAGGTTATTCCAATTTGTTCGGACTTGTTAGCTGCTTACGATATACTTGTATATATACCTGCTAGGAAATATTTCGATAAGAACAACGCTCAATCATGAAAACCTAGAAGTATTGACTTATAAAAATCAATGGCTAGAAGCTTATATTCAGTAACATTATCGTCTTGGAAATTACCAAGGCTTTATGTGGGGCACGCGGGAGCACGCAGTGCCCTTAAAAGGAATTTAGGAAGTATCGAATATTTGCTATAAAAATTGAAAAATAAATAAACGAAAGACTTCGAAAAAAATAAAGAAAAAGAATCACTCTTGGTAACTTATAGATAAAATCGTAAATTTATTTCATAGGTCAGAATTATCCAAATACAAAATGTAGTCTATCTTTCCTGAACAGCTACTGAATCGTGTTATGATTTGTCTCTCTCGGCTTTGGTCATTAAAAATATTTAAGTCGTTATTAAAAAAAAAAGGAAAAGTCGATTTCTCAAACGAAAAGTGATATAAATATATAACAGCGCCTTTAGATTTGACTTATAGTTTAAGAGCAAATTGAATAAAATTATTTTCAATATATAGGAAGCAACCTAAACTATGATTATGTCGTGACTTTCTTTGGTTTTCCAGGTTTAGAAAATTAGCGTACCTCCATGAAAGAAGTGACAAAAAAGGTCTGGAAATAACAATATAAGTCTTTACCTGTATCTAAGCAAAGAAGTCCAGGGCAGCAGTCACCGTTGGTAACGCACGGGGAGCTGTAACAGTGGGCTGGATCCTCAATGACGTCACCGATGCGGTTGCCTTCCAAAGCCTCTGCATATATCTCCTCGGGCTCGATCTAGTTTTATTGATACAATTTTAAATATATAGTCATCCAGTGATCGCAATACGACCATAACTTCTTAACCCCCCCCCCCCCCCCCTATCGCATATCTTGGTACCGTCGTAATTTAGAACTAAACTCTTAAATTTAAATTTAATTACAAATTGACTAATTACTAAACTTAAATAAACTACAGAGTCTTTTAGAACAGGTCGATGTCGATTCTATCAGACTGTTGTAATAAACATCCGTATTCCCGATGATGATATTATATCTACACTAATATAATAAAGCTCGAATGTTTGTTTGTTTGCTTGGTTGAACGCGTTAATTTCAGGAACCACTGGTCCGCTTTGAAAATTCCGATTCATTAATTGTTAGATAGCTCATTTATCAAGGAAGACTATAGTCTATATATTGTCCCGATAAGGCCAGAGCACCAATGGAGAATGTGTAGAATATGTGAATGTGTTCAGTGCTTACATTGCTGCGTTTCAATCGGTCAATGAGAATGCTGGAGGCCCACCTCCCTTCCTATTCCCCACCAACATAGGCTGGCGACACACTTACGACTCCTCTGGTATTGCTGGTGTTTATGGACGGTGGTGATCACTTAACATCAGGTGACCCGCCTGTTCGTTTGCCTCATATGATATACGCCATAAAAGCTAGTATCTTAACAAATTCGAAAATTAGTATTTGAAAAATTATAATGATGTGTATTTAAAAAAAATAGCTGTAACTAATTAAATATACTAAATTATCAAAATACCCTGATTTGCTTACTTTTCATATTGTATTTAACCTGCACTAGATTTATTATTTCTGTCAGCAAAACCATAGTACACATAACACCAAGTATTTTGGGGGGTAAGGGGTGTCGAATAACATCATAAAACTTGAGACACTCAAGCCAACCTCACCTGCACGTGGTACACCCAGCTGATCAACGAACAAGGCAATGGCGATAGCGGAGTGGTAGGGTTACACAGCCCGACTGTGTCGCAACCACCATGTATATGGCAAAAAAGCCTGTCATAGTGATTCGCTTCTGCGCGTTGCGTTTCGGGATCAGCCTGTGTATATCCCGCTTTTTGCAGACCGGCATGATAGTGACAACCGGCGATGCATAGTGTATCACTCGATGGGCGCTATTGTTTTTGCATTGTACTGTGCTGACCATCAGGCATAGATAGTGCAGTCATTTTGCCGTGCAACAATAAAAAAAAAATGGTAACTCCTTATAAATGCTTGCACCGTCACACTCACATAGACATGCGCATCGACACGACCCCTAAGCGGACCTTGCGGTGCTGTCCATTGAATTCCTTTCATCGATGCGCGTGTTTACCTGCATGTGCCGTTTTCGAGCATTTGTTTGCAGTTTCCGTACTGTGTCTCATATTTATACTGAGACAAAACTGTGCAGAGTCTGCATGGAACAAAAAGTCGAGGCAATCATAAGAATTGCCGACCAAAGTTAATACTCAAAACAATGGCCTTTAAGCTACGTTCTCTTTTGCAGTTTGAAAATCTTTACCGTGTTAGTTATTTCTATTTTATATTTTTTATACTGAAATTATCAACATTGGTCTGAATTTCACATCTATTTGCACCCCTAGCAATAATTATATACATTTTAATCATATATAATTTGTTAGTTATTCAATTATGATTGCACGATCTCCATACAAAATATCAATATTATATGTACACTGGCCGTTATACTATGCGTCGCTAGTGTGACTCAAGTCGCGTAGAGCAATACAACCGGTCACGCTTACAAGCATGTCATGACGCAAAATCATAACTCCCCTGTCAATAATACCTCCTAACATGCCTAGAAGTTTTAACTTCAAAAATCTATGACGTAATCTATGACCAAAGTATGTGACCTTACTCGCAAACGATCATGCGGGTCACCTTGTTTTAAGTGATCACCGCCGTCTATAGACACTAGTAACATCAGGGGAGTTGCAAGTGCGATGTTAGCCTGAGTTTTGGGGGAATGAGGGGTTAGGAGAGAGGGGATGTGGGACTCCGGAGCTCTCACTAATTGAACGAAACATAACAATGCAAGCACTTCACGTCATTGTTTCTGTGGGTCGGGTGATACTACCCTGGGAGAGCCTACCTATTCATGCTCAAATCAGTAATAGCTTCAGCGTGCCTCTACCACCTACAAAATCATATTTAAATTGTAAAAAAATTGTAAATTGTATCTAATTTTTCTGAGTAAACACAAAAGCGTTAAGTCTACCATTAAAAATGAGGGCAAAGGGTACGACCTTTTCGCTTCATCACGCAATAACCGATGACATTATAATTCACGCTCGCGTTCACGTGAGATAAATACAGATTAACAAGCCCCAGCATCACGTCAATCGTGTCAACTTTATAAAATGGTGACCTCATTTCAGACGTGACATTTATTTTAAAAATAACAAATTTCAGGAAGTCATATTCATCGAAAACCGATGGAATCAATGTTATTATAATTAAAAAGCTTAGATAGATACGTATTTTAATGGCAACGTGACTTAAGTACTGGAGAAAGATAGATAGTACTTACACTTTATACATTTAAATGAGGTTTTTCGTCACTATTTTGTAAATTAGATTCCACAGTAAGTTATTAATAATAGTACCTGGGTGACCGAGCCCTTTTTTTTTTTTTTTTTTTTTTAAGTGGAGAGAAAATCCTAGCTTGGTTGTTTAAAAAACGTTTTTAAATTAAAATAAACTGTTAAGTTGCCTTAACGAAATTAGCATTTTTCACAAAAAAAAAGTATACACTCGGATTCGAACTGGGATTACAAGGATTTTCGAAGCAATCAATTTCCATCTAAACTATTTTTGTTTTGACAGCGGCGGCGAAATTTCCTCTTATATTCTAGCTATATTTTTTCACTGCCTGAAATCCCAGTTAAAAAAGTTTTCTATGAATAAAATCTGGCTAGATCGACTAATCGTCCCCGAAACCACCTACATACTAAGTTTCACGGTAATAGATGACGCCGTTTCCGAGATCCTGTGTATATACAAATATATAAATATACAAGAATTGCTCATTTAAAGACATTAGATAGATAAACTACATTAAATTGTCGTGAAGAAAAACTTACCTGACCATAAGAGTAGTGGCGGTATGGTGTACGCCCGATTCCAATGTTGGCCAGCATGTCGGAGCTGAAGCGGTTGAACAGACCACCCCAAGCGTGGGCTGTAGCGAAGTAGCCGACGACCAGGACGGCGCTTAGAGCCATGGTGGTACTGATATCAAGAGTACACATTAATATTACTACATATATCAAAACAAAGTCCTCCACCGCGTCTGTCTGTTTGCGATAAACTCAAAAACTATTGAAGAGACTTTCATGCTAATTTTAAAACAGAGTGATTCACGACGAAGGTATAGGTATATAATTTGTCATTATTATTTGTAAATTGCTTGAGATATAACGAAAATTGTTGGAAGTGTCGTGAAAAGTCAAGCCACCTGGAAGCTTTTTATCGAAGATGCTGACCTTTGCGATATAACCAAACGATTGTGAGAGAAACTAACGCCGACGAAGTCGCGTGAACCAGCTAGTATGGAATAAAAATTAAAAAAAAATGTAGAAAAAACTGTAAAATAATATTTCATTCAACTCTAGAACTTTTTGTGTAGAACTCGATCATATATCTCTCATCATTAAGGCAGCGTTTGTAAAAAAAACACTTTTTTGTTCGACCGTTTTCTCCCCGATTGATTTTGTAAATCCAACTGCCACAAAAATGTCTCTTCAGTTTTTGGGTTAATATATGACACTTACAAATAACGTGGCTTTCTATTAATAAAATAATTTTCAAATCTGTTTAGTAGATCCAGATATTACCCCCTACAACCTCACAAACTCACAAACGTTACCTCTTTATAATATTACTAGCTTACTTTGGGCTAACACTAACATCCGATTAGGCCTTCCACGGCAGCGGCTCAAGCCTAGGTTCGATCCCTCGGTAGGGAGCCCTTGAGTGCGTTGCTTACGCGATACGGTAACACACAAATATACATCACCGCTACAACACTACACGATCACCCCCACACACGTGCATGCCTACACGCTTACACATGAAAATGGAAGGGTTTACTTTTTTTCCCTTATCGAACTGAAAAACTCTCAATTTTCCGATAATAAATATATACATATATATATTTTTTTTTATATCATAGGAGGCAAACGAACAGATGGGTCACCTGATGTTAAGTGATCACCACCGTCCATAGACACTAGCGACATCAGGGACGTCGCAAGTGCGTTGCTAGCCTGTATATGGGAGAAGGGGGGGGGGAAAGGAAAGGGAAAGAAGGAAAGAGGAAGGCAGGTGGGCCTCCGGCTCTCTCACTGACCGAACGAAACACAACAATGTAAGCACTGTTATTTCACGTCGGCTTTCTGTGAGAGGGGTGGTTCTACCCCGGAGGAGCCGACCCATTCGTGCTGAAAACAATAACTCCTATTGGTCTTAATGTGATGATATAACCTACAGCCATCCTCGATAAGTGAGTTATATAACATTGAAAGAATTTTTCAAATCAGACCAGTAGTTCCTGAGATTACTCCCTACAACGACACAAACTCACAAAACTTTACCTCTTTATAATATTAGTATAGATTATCAAATATAAATAAGTCATACACAACACAAATAAGTGAAAATTAGTGTAATTAATTAAAAAATTAAAATATATATATATAAATAATTAAAAAAGATCACGACATGAAAATTAATAGAGTGAGATGATTAATTATGAGCTTTTATGTTAATTGATTGTAAGTAGGTATGTAGGTGGTAGAGCCCCGATGAAGCTATTTTTGGTTTCAGCATGAATGGGTCGGCTCCTCCGGGGTAGCACCACCCCTCTCACAGAAAGCCGACGTGAAATAACAGTGCTTACATTGTTGTGTTTCGTTCGGTCATGAGAGAGCCGGAGGCCCACCTGCCTTCCTCTTTCCTTCTTTCCCTTTCCTTCCCCTCCCCCTTCTCCCATATACAGGCTGGCAACGCACTTGCCACGTCCCTGATGTCGCTAGTGTCTATGGACGGTGGTGATCACTTAACATCAATTTAGGTATAAAGTTTTCTTTTGGCAATGAAACTTCTAGTAAATTATTACTGCCGTTGTCGAGTAGGTATTGATATTACAAGGTTCTTGCGCTCAATTCCATAAACTAAAAGATGGTGGCCGTCTTGTTAGAACTATCTAGGGAGTTTTGGTTGAACCACGCTGAAGCTATATGATTAAATGAATAGGTCGGCTCGCCCGAGGTAGTACCACGGGACCCACATAAACACCGACGTGAAGTAATAGTGCTTGAATTGTTGTGTTTCGTTCGGTCAGTGAGTGCCAGAGACCCACATCCCCTACCCTTCTATCTCCTCTCCCTCTTTCCGTTTTTCTTTCCCTATTCCCCCCCCTCAGGCTTACGACTCTCCTGGTGTTGCTACTGTCTATGAACGGTGGTAATCACTTAAGATCAGATGACCCGCCTGTTCGTTTGATATTAAAAAAAAAGTCAGTATCCATGTTCTGTGGTATTTTTTCTAATTCACTTCACTTGTGCACAAAAACGAAATTATATTATGTAAAACAAAACATATATTATAAAATATATATAAAAAAACTACAGAATCTTTTGTCAGATCTGCCAGGCTGCTGTGCTAAACATCCATATCTATACTAATAATATAAAGCTGAAGAGTTTGTTTGTTTGTTTGTTTGGTTGAACGCGCTAATCTCAAGAACTACTGACCAGTTTGAAAGTTTCTTTTAGTGTTAGATAGCTTATTTATCGAGGATGGCTATAGGCTACATATCATCACGTTTAAACTAATAGGAGTTGAGCACTAATAAAGAATGTCTCAAAATCGGGCTATTTTGGAAGCTTCCGCTGCGTGTTAATGTCAGTATTATATGCGTTGCCATGGTAACGCGATAACATTCTATAGCAAATATTTTTATGGTTTATTTTGTGTTCCTATTCAAAGAGTTTATTCTACGTTAATTTTGTTTACAATTTTTAATTATACGTGGTACGTTTATATCGGAAACATTTCTAAAGTTTATTTTGTGTTGCTATTCAAAAAGTTTAGTAGTAATAATATTCGTCCAATAAGATAGTCGAAGGAATTAATCCATACAGCCAATTCTGAAGTTGTTAATATAGGTGTTTTCTTTTATGTCCAAGATAATGTAAAGGTATAAGAGCCAAATACTCTATATAATATTTCGTAAATTTTTATCTTCTTAATTTTCAAGACCACATAACTCATGCTCCGTGGTATTATTTTTCTTTCATTTCACTTATGCACAATAAACGAACCATATTACATAAAACGTCATAAATTTAACACAATATAGAGACAAGTAACACAAGATTATGAATAAAATATGTATAAAATCCACTACATACAGACTAAAATCCCGCAAAAATTCCTTAAAAACTTTATTCTACGTTAGTTTTGTTCCCAATTTTTGATTTGTGATATATTACGTGTAATAAAAGTAAAGTGAGTGTATTTTATATTAGAAGTATATGTGATGCTACAAATATCAACATTTTTTGTTTAATTCTGTCGATATGTCTGTTTTTTTATTTGTTCCGGGTAATCTCCGAAACAGCTACACCTATTTGAACGGGAATTTTACGGGCCAATAAGTAACTAATTAGTTGTTTTATTTTAAGCTAGTTGGTTCAGCAGACGTTGCCCGCCCTGATAATAAGACAAACTATACCTTGCCCAAGAATCATTTTATATATTGGTGAAAACTACATGAAGATGCGTTCTGTAGTTTTTGATCTCATCGCGAACATACATATAGACAGACGTGGAATAGGACTTTGTTTTACACTATGTAGTGATAAAGTGTTATCCATGCATTCGTCCGTGTGAAATTAATCAAAAATATGTTGTTTACTGTAAACATGCACGTGTGACGTGCACTGTACTGGACTTCAAAAATAAATATATATAAATATATAAGGCAGCAAACAAGCTGACGGCCCACCTGATGGTAAGTGGTTACTATCGCCTATGAACAACTGCAACACCAAGGCCATCGCTGTTGTAATTGAAAGTCATATGTTTAAATTATAGCAAGGTATGATAGTAACTTAATTATATCGACACTATTGATATATTATATCTATATAATAAAAGATTTAACACATATTGTACTATAATGTTTAGCTTAATATTTTCGTTACTTTCTTATATTTGAAAGAATATTTTTGTAATATACTTAACTTATATTATAAATTTAAAAAAACGCGTGCGAAGCCGCGGGTAACAGCTAGTATCTCATAAATGTATACTAATATTATAAAGTTGGAGGGTTTGTTTGTTCTTTTGGTTAAACAAGCTAATTCTCGGAACTACTAGTCCGATTTGAGAAATACTTTCAGTGTTAGATAACTCATTTATCGAGGAAGAGTTTGCATATCATCACGCTAAGATCTATAGGAGCGGAGCACCAATGAAGAATGTTTCAAATTCGGGATAAACGTACGTATTAATTTAAAATATTTTCACCTTTTACGTAAACGAAGTCGCGAAAGTTTGCGTTAGCCCACAATAAATATTACCAGATTAGGCCCCCCTCGGCAGAGGCTCAAGCCTAGGTCCGTTCCCTCGGCGTGGAGCCCTTGAGTGTGCTGCTCGCGCGATATAGTGACACAAAATCTTACATCACTGCAACTGCATTACACATATCACCCCCTCACACGTGCACGCATACACGCCTACACATGAAAGTGGAAGGGTTCTATTTCTTTGCCTTATCGAACTGAAATAGTTTAGAAAATTATCTGATACGAAATATATATATGAGTTGTTAAGGTATGTATGCTTGGTACACATATATGTTTCAAAAACTCATATATGTATGAATAGTTAGCTTAGGTCAGCTTAGATAGTTCGCGAATTGCACATATCAGGCAACAGTCCAAGCCGAGGTGTGCCGTGCACCCTTGAGCTAGTTATCAATTAAAATTGGCTGAGCGCTCACCTTAGTAGTCCGGTGAAGCTGTTAAGACCTTGCTGGGTCAATAGCGTAGTCAATTCGAGAAAAAAAAAAACAATAACTATTTCACGCGGACAAAGAACGTAGACGAAGTTGTAGGTGACTGCTAGTTGATATAATAAAAGTTGTAAACTGAAATATAAGTTTAAAAAGTTCCATACATTAATTAAAACGCGAATGGAAATGCCACTTCAACTGAGTGTTGCCATTAATTACTTTAAAAGCGGCTACCGAATTTGCCGGTTAGAATATTTAGGTATATTTTTATGTAATTACACTAATGCGTCTGAATTAAACGGTGTGGTTTTTAATAGTTTTATTTTCTTCGCTTTTATGTATGGCGTACACGTTATAATGGTTTCTGAAGTGGAGATTTTTTAGGCGCGTTGAAAGGTATCTTTAGCAGGAGATAAATTTACAAGCTCACGTCTTGACATACTACATAAGCATGGGAGGCCGTATTGCGTTTTTTTATATCAAAGGAGGCAAACGAAGATGTGGGTCATCTGATGTAAGTGATCAGCACCGTCCATAGACTCGGCTGAGGAGGGGGGGGGGGGGGGGGGGGAGAAGGGGGGGGGGGGGGGAGGGGGGGGGGGAGAGGGAGAGGGAGAGGGAGAGGAGAAGGAGGAGAGAAGGCGGATCTCAAAAGGAAACTCATTTATTTAATTGTTTTGAGTTTACACTCCTGTCCCCAATCGTTAGGAGTACCTCGGTTTTTGTTTTATTTAATGACTAATTATTGTCCTCTTCGCACAAGAATGCTGAGTATTAAATGGTCATGGTCTTAAACATTATGGGTTCCGAAATAGACAGATGAAAAAAGATTGCATGTGGCAGAGGTAGGAATGTTAAGATGGATGTGTGGTGTGACTAGAATGGATAAGATTAAGAATGAGTATATCAGAGGAAGTTTGAAAATAGCACCAGTGACAGAGAAGTTGAGGAGTAATAGGTTAGCATGGTACGGCCATGTTATGGGAAGAGATGAAAGTCATGTATAGTGTATAGTTAAATCAGTCTTTAATAAATATCCAGCGAAGCTACCTGTGTTTTTATTACATAGGAGGCAAACGAATAGTTGGATCACCTGATGTTAAGTGATCCCCGTCGTTTATAGACACGAACAACACTAAGAGAATCATAAGGGCATTTCCAGCCTGTGTTGGTGGGGAAAGCGGGCGTTGGAAGGAGGAGGAAGGGACGGGAGACGGGGAAGATGGGTCTCCGGCACTATCACTGGCCGAACGAAACGCAACAATGCAAGCACTGTTACTTTACGTCGGTGTTTCTGTGGCTCGGGTGGTGCCCCGGACGAGCCGACTCATACATGCTGAAACCAGTAATAGCTACAGCGTGGCTCTACTACCTAGAACACCGTGTCATCATTTTATACTCTCTTCTCTCCACTCTCGGCAGCATCGTATAGGAGTAAAGGAAGACCGAATAGAGTGATGGATTGTGTGAGTGAAAGAGGGAAATAGGAATTATGTTATGGCCACCCTACTCATGTCGGACGAGGGTAAGAAAAAATGGTCTGAGTTGGGAAACAAGCTAAAATTAGAAGGGGGTCCTCAAGTGTACCTATCATCAACCGGTGCTTGATGACAGATGTTCAACAAAAAAGCCCCATTTCATCATGACTCCTACTCAGTTGCTAGGATTGAAATTTACATTCATCGACACCGTGTCGAAACACGCCATCAACTAAGCCACCATAAATCCACACAGATTGTGATAAGCGATATACGATTTTATACGAAACTAGCTGTCCTCGTGGCTTCGTCCACGTGGTACCCTATTTAAAAAACAGTGCCTAATAAAGTCATCTGAATGTATAACTCCATTTACTTATCTACTTTTCTCTCGTACTTAAGTCGCTTTATCATTAAAATTACCATAACTCTTGATCGACTGAACCGACTTTAATAAAACAATGATTAAATGTTTTTCGAAGTTATGAATTATGGTTTTCATGGATAGGTATTATCATGAATACAGTCCTTTAGCAGTGATGCGTGTTCAAACAAAGAGATAAATAGACAGATGTTTATAAAAATGATTGAAATGTATTCTATAACTTATTTCTAGATACATACAACAATTTCTTTACAAAAATCTAAAAGTATAGACACATTACGTTTACATTCTTATTATATGTGTATACTAGCGGGCCCGGCGGTTTTTTTCGCGCCCTGGTAATATAAGAACCTTTATAAATACGCATAAATCTTCCTCAAGAATCAATCTATCTATTTGTGTGAAAATCCGTTCAGTAGTTTTTGAGTTTATCGCGAACAGACAGACAGACAGACGTGGCAGAAGACTTTGTTTTATACTGTTATGTGTAAAACATGAAATGCTCTACAAAAATGTCATTTATTCAATTTCAATAAACCGACTCGCTCAAAAGTTATTCGAGTGTGGATTAAAAAATATATTTTTTTATTAGCTCAAGTTTAGTAATAAGGTGTCGATTCAGCACACGGAACACTAAGTGTTTGTGTATTCAAATTATACAAAGAAAAGTTTCTAAATATTATGTTAGTGGTTCGACTCACCGGGACATGTTGCTCGCGCCGCGGCCAACTCTAAACTGACGATCCATACCAGTTGTCTCATTGCGCATGGATGGGGATGATTAGGACGCGTTCCTATTGGCTATTTACTTATAAGCGACATTTCAATGCGATTTTTTGTCGCAATTATTTTTATATGACAACTATTGGTTCTAGACAGACATACCACTTTTAGGACCCCATCGGTTGTATGCCGTGATTAATATTTTTATTTGCTTTCTCGCCTGAAAATTGTTAGTGTGAATATATAAGTTACATACATAACATACTTGCACCGTATCAATTAGGTTTTAATATCTATGTACCTGGACCATCGAGCCTAGCTCGGTTCTTCAAAAAACATTTTTAAATTAAAATAAACTGTTAGGTTTGCCTCACAAAGTTAGCATTTTTGATAAAAAAAAATATTAACAAAAGATATATCTTTTGTTGTCAATTGGATTCGAACTGGGGTTAGATTGATTTTCAAAGCAGCCGACTTCTATCTGAGCTATTTAAGTTTTGACAGCTTCTATATTTACCTCTATATTCTAGTTATATTTTTTCATTGCCTTAAAACTCAGATAAAAAGTATTCTATAAATAAGATCGATTTATAATCCTCGAAACCACCTATATACTAAGTTTCACGGAAATCGCTCACGCCTTTTCCGAGATCCTGAATATAATAATATAAAAAGATACAAGAATTGCTCCTTTAAAGGTATTAGATAGATGGATTATAGGTTTGATGTGAAAGACGGTGACTTCTGGCAATGGGACCCTCCCTGTGCTAAGCCAAAACGAATGTAACTATGTTCGAAAAAATAATTATGTTTAAAAGATAAACCGATAGTGTTTGTGGCTGGTTTTTCTCGATTACTGGGTTGTTTGTCCAAACCGGTGGTTGTTTTGACATCCATAAATGCCTTCTCAGGGCTTAATTGATTAAAGTGTTCCTGATTTCGATTTTTATGAGGCACTATCTTTGGCCGCGACTTCGTCAGCATGGGATTTTATTTAAAAAAAATAGTTAATAAAATAATCGAAATGTATTAAATCAATTGACTTAACTATTTTTCACGTCACTTCGTCATTAAATTTACAATAACTTTTGATGAAATGAACCGATTTTAATGAAACAAATACTAAATGCTATTCGAGGATATGCTTTATGATTCCTTTGGTGAGGTTTTATCCTGGAAATAGTACTTTAGCAATGCGTGTTAAAAGGAACAGAAATCTCTAAAAATGATCAAAATGCAGATATTACTTATTCCTAAACACGTGGAACATTTTTTTTCCATAAAAATCTAAAAGTACAGAGACGTTAGATGTACATTCTTATAACATGTTTTTTTTATATCATATAGGAGGCAAACGATCGTGCGGGTCACCTGTTGTTAAGCGATCACCGCCGTCCATATACACTAGCAACCCCAGAGGAGTCGCAAGTGCGTTGCCAGCCTGTGCCTGGGGGAAAGAGAGAAAGGGAGAAGGGAAAGGAGAGGAGATGAGAGGGGAGGGGAGTTCTCACTGATGGAACGAAATGCAACGAAATTGCAAGCACTGTTACTTCACGTCGGTTTTCTGTGAGAGGGTGGTGCTACCCCGGACGAGCCGACCCATTTATGCTGAAACCAATAATAGCTCCAGCGTGGTCTACCACCTACTAAATGTATAGAAGATATAAATTAGTTGTTAATTAGTAATAATGAGTTCGCATATAGGATGTGCCATTAATTTTGTGGTTTAGGTAAAAACATTTCAACATAAGTAACTGGTGTTAGTTTATATCTATTTAGTTTACTTTATGTAGCTTATTGCATACAACACTTAATGTAACAAAATATACAGCGTGACTGGTTCGTCGCTAGCTGTATTTATACAGGATAATCATCAGTCGATTCTCGTTCCAAATGAATTAAAAAATAGGTGCTTAATAGTTAACTTAATTATGTAGAGATAAATAAAACTAATATATACTCAATATCAGGTGATTTACGCAAAAACGAACTGGTGTAATAAATACGAAAGCAATGAATCACATCGTGCACTTGTTCGACCGAGCGGCATTCCCACTATAAGCAGTCACACAATGATTAACCTTGAAAAGTGCTCCTTTAATTTTGTCCACTGAATTTAGGTGTGATTTTTTTAACGTTTAAAAATATCATACCCCATTCTTTTAAAACTTTAACTAAGGTTCTCTTTGTTGTTTATTATTAATTGATTTAATATTCTCATCTTATATGTTAAATATAACCAGTGGTCATTGACCATAAACTACCACGGGATTCAAGGGTGGCGCGCTTTAAACATTCACCTAATACACAAAAATCTGTCCAAAGATCAAGCTTTAATTAAAGAATATTCATGTAAATGAATCTATTTTCCGAGTCAAATTACAGCAGTAGATTTTCCTGTTCAAGTCGCAAATTTTTTCACTGCTTATGTACGCGTCCTTAGAGGTCGGTGCTTTTCACCGGTACTTCCAAAGCTTTCCACGAACCTCCCAAATGACGTAGAATGCTATTTATATAAAAAATCTACCTTATAAATATGTATATTTTAGCCCGGGATATTTTTATTAACTTGGGAACTTCGTCAGTTGTATAAAGATCTGTATTTTTTATTTTATTTCAGATGTTATTAAATTGAGATTTACGTCACGTCGGTGGGTATCCCTCTGAGATTGGAAGGTATTAACTGTGGAATAAAAAATTATGTGCCTACTTGTTTTAGTTCACGTCGACATATCTCTGAGGATGTGTATTTTTGTGAATGGGAGGTTACTTCTAGTCCTTTTATGTGCCCCTGGTACGTTTTTTTTTCGAAATGACTACGCTATTGACCCAGCAAGGTCTTAACAGCTTCACCGGACTATTAAGGCGAGCGCTTAAGGCACTCAGCCGATTTTATTTTGGCAACCAGCTCAAGGGCGCACGGCACACCTCGGCTTGGCTGTTGCCTGTTGCATGCAAAATCACGACCTGTCTTAGCTAACCTAGCTAACTACTCATATATATATGAGTTGTTGCAACGTATATGTGTACCAAGCATACACGCCTCAACAACTCCTCCATATATTTATTATCGCAAAATTGAGAGTTTTTCAGTTTGATAAGGGAAAAAAAGTTAATCCTTCCACTTTCATGTGTAAGTGTGTAGGCATGCACGTGTGTGGGGGTGATCGTTTAGAAGCCCCTGATACGTGTACGCCACTTTCATAAAAGTAACAGATAAATAAACTCATTATAATAATAGCTGATCCCGCGACTTCGTCCGTGTGGAATAGGTACTTTGGTCTAACTAATACCCAGCGGAAGCTCTCAAAAGGAAAAAAGAACTGATTTTGAAACATTTTTCATTGGTGATTTTTTTTTTCGAAGCACGACATAGTGACTGCACTATGCCTGATGTTAAGCATAGTACAATCCAAAAACATCGGCAACCACCGAGAGACAGATTATCCATCGCCGGTCGCCGCTGTCATGCCGGCCATAATGACGAAAGTCACCCGGTACTGGACATGCACAGGCTGATCCCGAAACGCGACGCGCAGAAGCGAGTCACTATGACGGGCTTTTTCGCCATATGCATGGTGGTTGCGACCCAGTCGGGCTGTAAAACCCTACCACCCCGCTTTCGCCATTGCCTCGTTCGTTATTCAGCAGGGTGCACCACGTGCGGGTGAGGTTGGCTTGGGTGTCTCAAGTCTTAAGATGTTACTCGACACCCCTTACACCCCAAGATCCGCTCCTATTAGTGTTAGCATGATCATATATAGCTTATAGCCTTCCTCGATAAATGAGCTATATAACACTGAAAGAATCTTTCAAATCTGACTTGTAGTTTTTTTTTGTCACAGGAGGCAAACGAACAGGCATGTCACCTGATGTCAAGTGATCACCGCCGTCCATAGACACTAACAACACCAGGAGAGTCGTAAGCGCGTTGCCAACCTATGTTCGGGGGGAAGCAACAATGCAAGCATTGTTACTTCACGTCGGTTTACTGTGAGAGGTTGGTACTACCCCGGACGAGCCGACCCATTCGTGCTTCAGGCTCTACTACCTATAAAACTAGTTCTTGAAATTACCCCCTACAACCTCACATACTTTAACCTCTTTATAATAGTTATTACGAATATAATGAGGTGGTCGTAAATCACCTCTATCCGTAATATTTGTATAATGTACCAATTAATATTACGTTCTTTATCCGGCTTGCGCAGGACCAATAAATGTTACTAATATAATATATTGGTGCAGCCACTCAAACAAGTTTTCGGTCTTATTAGACTCTGTCGTGTCAATATTCCCAATAAACTCTATCGTTCAGAGTCTACTCGGTGACCGTTCCGATCAGAGTCTATGATGTTACTGTTTTTGAACAAGTTCATTTTCCTTATTTAAAGGTCTCGCAACTGTAATGGGCCGATACACGCGCTCTATGCGTGTGGCTCGCTTAAAGTCGAAATTAGCTCGACCGAGACCCTCTAGGATGCGCACGTTTGGGAAGTAACGCACATGGATTCGTTCTTTTGTCATTATTTCCCTAGACCGTGGCATTGACACAGATTTATTGCATCTTGCACAATTTAAAACAATACTTATCCCTAATAAATTATAAGACTATTCGTTCCTTATTGTCCATATAACTTATTGCTAACACTGTTTCTACAAACTAACACAATACGTACGCCAAACTAAAGGGTAATAAATCTATGCACTTTCACATCCTATTTCTATTCACTATTTAAAACTATTCAATGTCACTGAGTGTCTTGCACATGCTCGCTGTCCGTAACAATAGTATAGATTTGGTCGCAGTTGAGAATAATTTATAAGTCGATTAATGGCCTGAATATTTTTTAATTACGAATTAAATAATTGTTAGTGTTGATTATTGTTAATTATTGTAAGGTTTCATCAGTTTTTAATAGATGTCGCTTTAACTTAGAAAAATGTAGAATTGACTTTTATAAATATCTCCTAGATACCGTCACGTTTTAATTTCGAATTTTTTAACTCCCGTTTATTTTGTAGTGCACTTGTTTTATTCAATTCAACTGAGTAATAACTGAGAAACACCGAATCAGCAAGTAAAGTACAAAAAAAATCAATATCTTAACAGTAATTTATTTAAATAACTTAATTAAGCATTACGTTAGTGAGGTTCCCGTCAAACTTAAAGCAGTAGAGCAAGCAAGGCCTGGACGACCATAACCACGAGTTGCAGAAGACCTGGAAGCAGACTGCCACCAATACCAATAAGGACATCATCAGCCAAGTCCGTAATCGTTGACACCAGGGTCGTAAGCAAACCCTGGACATTGGATACTCCAGCTGGCGGAGTGCTAGGATTCGCTCCAACCGCATATTCGGGTAAAGACCTTAGGAAATTCACTATAGCCAACGCTTGTGAATACAATTTCAGTAACGAGGTCTCCAAAGCTCCAAGGTCTACTGGTATAACGCAGCTGATTGACGGTGGGAGAGTGTCGAAGATAGAGAGTAGAGATAGTAGAAGATTGTACACGTTATTCAAAAGTGGTAGGAGAATGTTGACTAGAGGGTAAACCGCTGGTAACTGGACTCCGGTCGCTGATACTGGTGTCTGGAACAAAAACGAATGACTTTATTGCTTTACGATATACTAGCTGTGTCCGTGATTTTATCTGCTTGGAACCTTAAGTGAAAAATTGAGCCGTTACGGGACGCCTGGCAGATGTGAAACATCCAAATTGTTTTGTATTAGTTATATGCCTAAAAGAACAAACAGATAACGACAGGAATCAGCTATGGCATAATGAAAAGATAAAACATTACAAATTTCTTCCATAAAATATTTATTTTTTATTTATTTTGTTATATAAATATTTATTTGTATTAAATACACAAATTCAACTACGTGCAGGCGCAGTGCATTTGAGGCATTTATCAAATGGCACTAGATCATCGGCGCGTATAACAAGGAACCGACAAAACAATTTGAATCTTGTATTTATACAGATTGGGTTGTAAATATTTTTGAATTTTTCGTTAATAGTGCAAAGTTTGTGTTTTGTCTCACCCTGTCGCCAAACCAAAATAATGTCTAGGCTACGCCTATAGATGTTCCACATCAGAAAGCAGTGATTAATAAAATCATCTGAATGTATTAAGTCTATTTACTTATCTACTTTTCTCTCGTACTTAAGTCGCGTCGTCATTAAAATTACAATAACTTTTGATAGAGTGAACCGATTTTAATGAAACAAAGAATAAATGTTACTCGAAGATATGCTTTATGATATATAATTTATAGGCACTACTTTAGCAGTAATGCGTGTCCAAACAAACCGACAGACAGACAGACACTTCTAACAATAATGGAAATTTTTATTATTAATTCCTGTACACCTGCAACATATTATTTTCACCAAAAATCAACATAGACTTGAGACACCCAAGCCAACCTCACCTGCACGTAGTGCACCCTGCTGAATAACGAACGAGGCAATGGCGCAAGCGAGGTGGTAGGGTTTTACAGCCCGACTGGGTCGCAACCACCATGTATATGGCGAAAAAACCCGTAATAATGATTCGCTTCTACGGGTCGCGTTTCGGGATCAGCCTGTGCATATCCAGCTTATTACAGGCCGGCATGGTAGTGGCGACCGGCGATGGACAGTGTGTCAATCGGTGGTCGCTATTATTTTTGGATTGTAATGTGCTTACCATCAGGCATAGTGTCACACAGTCACTTTGCCGTGCTAGAATAAAGAAAAAAAGATTAACGAGCTGTTGCCCTACGGCTTCGTTTGCGTTAATGTAGTTTTGAGCTATATCTCAGTGTTTAGGTTAAAAAACGGTATGAATTACAGTAATGCACAACGGTACATTATTCCTCACTATTTCAATCTATGCGGTGCCTTCCATATCTCCTTCCCTCTAACTCTCTCACTGCTACGTATGTCAGTGTGAGTTTTGAATTACAACGGTGCACATCTAAGTGATTACGGAATATATATCTCTCTATACATAGTAATATAATATAAATAAGTAATTAAATACATTTCAATCATTTTTGGAAATGTTTATCTGCCTGTCTGATTGTTTGCATACACGCATCACTAAAGTTTTTTTTTTTTTTTGGAAATGTCTACGCTATTGACCCAGCAAGGTCTTAATAGCTTCACCGGACTACTAAGGCGAGCGCTTAAGGCACTCAGCCGATTTTATTTTGGTAACCAGCTCAAGGGTGCACGGCACACCTCGGCTTGGCTGTTGCCTGCTGCATGCAAAATCGCGACCTATCTTAGCTAACCTAGCTAACTATTCATATATGTATGAGTTGTTGAAACGTATATGTGTACCAAGCATACACGCCTCAACAACTCCTCCATATATTTATTATCGGAAAATTGAGAGTTTTTCAGTTCGATAAGGGAAAGAAGTAAACCCTTCCACTTTTATGTGTAAGCGTGTAGGCGTGCACGTGTGTGGGGGTGATCGTGTAGTGTTGTAGCAGTGATGTATATTGGTGTGTCACCGTATCGCGCAAGCAACGCACTCAAGGGCTCCTTACCGAGGGATCGAACCTAGGCTTGAGCCGCTGCGGTGGGAGGCCTAATCGGGTAAAACATAGAAACGTATATATCATGATGAGTAATATCTAGTCCTTGTTTAATTAAAATCGGTTCACTCTATCAAAAGTTATTGTAATTTTAATGAAAACGCGACTTAAGTACGAGAGAAAATTAAATAAGTAAATGGACTTTATACATTCAGATGATTTTATTAATACTGTATTTGTTATATAAGATTCTGTGCGGACGAAGTCGCAGGCACTGCCAGTTTATAATAAGTTGGTCAATTATCTGTGTGCATAGATTTATGACAATTTACTTACCGCTGATATAAAAATTACAGACAAACAAGCGACTATCGTTATTTTTTTCATTGTTTTTTATTTATTATATAAAGATTACATTAAATTATAATAAAAAATATATCCCCTAACGAAGTTAAATTACATATAATTTAATCATATTTACACTAACATGTTTTATATAACCGATTGTGTATAATTTTGTAACAAATTATATAAGAACTGATAACGATATATATCTTAGATAATATTGAATTTAATTTCATTGTACTTACCTAATGATTTAGTAACGTTTTTATATATTACAAAGCAGTAACAACTTAATCATTAAGTGTATGAAAGTATCATTTTTTATTGGTAAGATATGTTTTAGATTAATATTGCAATGTTCTTGCGCAATTTATAAACGCAGTGACGAACATGTTAACGGTTTCGAGAATCCGTCAAATTTAAATATTTTTTTGAGGTTACCTGTAATTCATTACGCATAGATTCGTTTTTTTCTCGAAATGACTACGCTATTGACCTAGGAAGGCCTTAACAGCTTCATCGAACTACTAAAGCGAGCACTTAAGGCACTCAGTCGATTTTATTTGGTTACAACTAATTCAAGGGTACACCTCGGCTTGGGCTGTTGCCTGATACATGCAATTCGCGACCTATCTGAGCTAAATTAAGCTAAGCTACATATTCATACTTATATGAGTTATTGAAACACATATGTGTACCGAGCATACGTCCCTCGACAACTCTTATACGTATTTTGAGTAGGATAATTTTTCTAAACTATTTCAGTTCTATAAGGGAAAAAATAATACAGTTCCACTCTCACGTGCACGCAGTGTGTGGAAGTGATATTTGTACTGTTGTTGCAGTGATGTAATATTTTGTGTGACTGTATCGCGCGAGTAGCGTACTCAAGAACTCCACGCCGAGGGATCGGACCTAGACTTAAGCCGCTGTCGAGGGGGGCCTACACATGAAAGTGGAAGGGTTTTATTTTTAGGGTTAGAAAAATAGTATTTTCTGAAGTAGTTTTAACGCAGTAAAGGATATATATTATATAAATTACATATATTGTATAATGATGACAATTATATATATAATATATAACTATTTCATACGCTGCTATTTTTGTACGTTAAGATGATCGATACTGCGTTTATAAACTGCGTGGCAGTATAGTTGTGTAGGTACTTCAATTGTCTTATGATTATTTTAATGTTCTAACAAGATGGTGGCCTCATGTTAGAAGCTTTCCAGGGAGTATTTATGACGTTTAAGAATCCATATTCCGTGGTATTATTATTCATCCACTTCACTTGTGCACAATAACCGAACTATATTACGTAAAACACCACCAATATTGCAAAATGCAGAGTCGAAGAACGCAACACTATGAATAAATAGAAAAAATCAAAACACGACAGACTACAATACTGACAACAAAACCTTACCTATTAGTTATTCTGATATTGTAAAAAAAAGAGGGAAGTATTTACCAAAAACACAAATCCGAGAAAAGTTGACGTTTTTTTATATCATAGGAGGCAAACGAACAGACGGGTCACCCGATGGTAAGTGATCACCGCCGTCCATTGACACTAGCAACACTGGGCGAGTCAAAAGTGCGTTACCGGCTTTTTAAATGTTTGTAAACTCTTATTTATAAGTATACTAACTGACTCGCGCAACTTTGCTTGCGCCAAATCGGTTACTATCAGTTCTAAGCGTATTTCGAAATGGTAAAAATCTTTAAAAAAATATAAAAATAAATATTTACATGGAATTTACAATTTACGTGATACTTACATTTACATCATAATATGTTTTTTTTTTCTCGAACTGACTATGCTATTGGCCTTACTAGGCCTTCACAGCTTCACCGGACTACTTAATGTTTTTTTTATTTTTTATTATTTAGTAAGTAATAAGAAAATCCTCTAACAAAAGAAAGAAACCTTATTTAGGTTCATATTATTAAAAAAAACGTAACTAGATTTATTACTATGTTACAATAATGAAAACATTAAAAATGAAATGATTATTTATGTATGTATGTATTCTTATTAATTTTCAATATGTATATATATTTTTTTGTTTTTTTTTTTTTATTATTAAAACAAAAACTACACATGGATGAAATGAAACTTAAAAAAACCCTTTTATAAATTAACTAAAACCTCAAGTAATTTATCTACAGTTTGTAAGTTCTTCATAAAATATATACAAAAGCTTATTAACCATTAATTTATTTATTACATTTTTAAAACTTTTCCACAAGTTGTACACAGAATTATGTAAAACTGTCTTCAATATTTTTGCTACATACAAAATTTTTCAGTTCATTTTTGCATACTGTGTTTCGGAGTTCCAACTCTAATTCGGTTCTAATTTATAAAAATATTGAACATTCTGTTAGAACGTGAAAGACATTGTGTTTTGTAATGTACATATACATTCAGGGTGTTCTTTAACTTAACATAACATGTTGTAAAAGAACTGTTATATAAATAAATAAAAAAAAAACTATCAAAACCCGTTGCTTAGTTTAGATCACAAACAGACAAAAGCAAAAGTAATTTTAAACCTATCTACTTGATTTGATTTTATTCAGGCAAGCATAGTTGTAGCTACACCCTAGTGTAGTTATGAGTAAACAAAGTCCCAACTTTAATTTAGACAATGGCTTCTCGTTGGGAAATGGAATAAATTATTTCTGGAGTGTTCTTATTCATTTCTAAAGTACTCCCTTGATAAAGCGCCATTAAGGGTCAATCCCCGTTTTTTTAGAAAAACTTAAGCAATCTCCACTTTATTTCATTCTTTTGAGAATTTTCTTTTTAATTAAATACTTTTTCTTAAGTTTTAACTTTGTTTTTATATTTATACAAGACTAGCCGAGACCGCGACTCTGTCCGCATCGAACCTAATGTGAAAAAAGAGTGACAAATTAAATTATTATATGAATGTATTAAGTCCATTTACTTATCTCCTTTTCCCACGTACTTAAGTCGCGTCGTCATTAAAATTACAATAACTCTTGATAGAGTTAACCCATTTGAATGAAACCTATACTAAAGCTTACTAGAGGATATGCTTTATGATTTTGTTGCTGAGGTTTTATCGTCAAGTCACTACTTCAAGAGTGATGCGTGTCCATACAAAAAGATATACATCCATTAAAATGTTTGAAATGTATCTTATAACATATTTCAAGACATTGAGATATAAGATATGTAGGTACTATGCGCATCATTAATTCAAACATGTATTTCGTATATGTCGATTCGGCTAATCAACACAAACCCAGTAAAAATAATAGAAAAATACACAACCCTTCAACGAAATGTGTGTATGCGTGTAAAAGTTATTTGTGTTGTGTTGTGTAAATAGTGATGGAATATCTTCAGCGCCACTGTATCACGATAGCAGAGTGCTCGAGGACTCCATTCCGGGAGATCGAACTTAAGTTTGAGCCGCTGGCGAGAGAGACCACGCCGAGTGTGCGGGACTGAAATTCACTGCTAGACCAGTGTAGCTTGTATGAACATGCATCACAGTTAAAGTACTGGCTTCATAATAAAACCACAAAATAATAAAGCATATGTTTGTGAGTAACTTAGACTTTTTTTCATTAAAATTGGTATATTCTATTAGAAATTAGTGTAATTTTAATGACGAAGCGGCGTAAGTACGGGAGAAAAGTAGATAAGTAAATGGACTTAATACATTCAGATGATTTTATTCATCACTGTTTTTTACATTAAATTCCACGCGGACGAATTTTTGCGGACACAGCTAATCTAAGCTAAATTGGCAGCGGGGAAACGCATAAAAACATATCCCTCCGCTGTTTCTCAGCCGATCTCCTTCATTATTCTTTTGTTTTGTCGTTTTTTTTTATTGAAGCACAACATAGTGACTGACATAGTGAGTTTTTGCGCGCCGCGTTTCGGGATCAGCCTGTGCATATCTAGTACCGGGTGACTTTTGTCATTATGGCCGGCATGACAGCGGCTACCTGCGATGGAAAACATCGGCAACCATCGAGAGACAGATTATTCATCGCCGGTCGCCGCTGTCATGCCGGCCATAATGATGAAAGTCACCCGGTACTACGCGACGCGCAGAAGCGAGTCACTATGACGGGCTTTTTCACCATATACATGGTGGTTGCGACCCAGTCAGGCTGTAAAACCCTACCACCCCGCTTTCGCCATTGCCTCGTTCGTTATTCAGCAGGGTGCACCACGTGCAGGTGAGGTTGGCTTTGGTGTCTCAAGTCTTGAGATTACTCGACATCCCTTACACCCCAAAAAATTGGTAAATTTTAGGCTTATCAGTAGAAAAAAATCTCTATGGGTGAAGTTCGACCACAAATTCCTTGCATAGTTAAGAAGAATTAAGAATACAAAGAGACATACGTAAAAAGTAATTTTGTTACTATTAAAGATCTCGTGTATAAAAGTTGTACTTCTCTATACCCAAAAGTATGCGTGTGCATTATATAAAAGTCAGTCTTTAGAATTTTAGATAGGGAGTTTTTGGCGGGATTTTAGTCTGTCATGTAGTGGATTTTATATTATATTCATAATCTTGTGTTATTTGACTCTATATTTTGTAAATTTGGTGGTGTTTTAAGTAATATAGTTAGTTTACTGTGCATAACTGTAGTGAATGGAAAATAATACTACGGAGCATGAAATCCTGAGATGCTACAAAACTCCCTGGAAGGTTCTAACAAGGGATCCATCATCTTGTTAGAATATTGACTCACATGACGCAATATTGAAGTGATCGCACGACGCTTGTAATATTATTGAATACGTGATAATGGCAGTAATAATCTGAAAGATTGATTGACAAAAATAAAGTTAAAAAAAAATGGATAGTATATTGTAATGAGAGGATTTTGAAGTGTAGGTGGTAGAGCCCCGCTGAAGCTATTTTTGATTTCAGCATGAATGGGTCGGCTCCTCCGAGGTAGTACCACCCCTCTCACAGATAACCGACGTGAAATAACAGTGCTTGCATTGTTGTGTTTCGTTCGGTCAGTGAGAGAGCCGGAGGCCCACGTCCCTTCCTCTTTCCTGCTTTCCCTTTCCTTCCCCTCCCCCTTCTTTCATATACAGGCTGGCAACGCACTTGCGACGTCCCTGATGTCGCTAGTGTCTATGGGCGGTAGTGATCACTTAACATCACGTGACCCACCAGTTCGTTTGCCTCCTTTGATATAAAAAAAAGTGAAAACTTTTTAGTCGGGTTGAGCAATGTACGGAGACGAACTGCCACTGAGATTGGATGGAAAGAGTATATAGTGATATACTCACACGCAATTGCTATTAGTACAATGTTACCATATTGGTTGAACATTAACTTAGCCTATTGTCTTGCATGTCCTTGCATGAACATTCAAGCAGACTAATTTAGAGTATAAATTTATGGAGTATATACAGTTATGTGCTCGAGGGTTCCATTGTGGAGGATTCCATCTAAGGCATTTAGACAAAAGAGTTTGTTATAATACTTTATGTTTAAATTTTTAACGATCACAGATAACATATTTCACTATAGATTATCAAAACTGATAACTCTTTTTTACAATTCATTAAAATTGCTTAATTATAAAACGATAAACAATTTCACATAAAGATAACAAGCGGTTATAAAAAAAGAAAATAATATTTTATATAGACAAATCTAGTCCGACATAGTTTAGGCATTGATAAAAAATGCGAAAATTAATTGTTTACGGTTTTCTTGTTATATTGTTTGTTAGTATTCGTTTCCTAATAAATTATTAACATTTATTATTCTCATTTGTTGAAATTGTCATATATTTTTCCTTTGTATTTAAATGGCAAAGGCACCTAGATTATTCAGCCAAGCCAAATGTTGTATCATACATAATTAAAGTGTTTTTTTTTTGTCACAGGTAAATAATACACAGGCAATGATACCAGCGTACTCGGTGTCAGCGCTCAGGCTAGCTTTCGACGAAATATCGACGGTGTTGCCAGTTGCGAACCAACTCGCTTGCCTGTTGCTCCCGTTTTTGATAAACCTTATAAACAATTTAAATAATTTGTCGAATATTGTCCAGAATTTGACGCCGGCAGTGTTGCCATATTTTGGATGTACGCTACCGTTGCTCTATGCGACATTGACAGATTTAGCGTCTGTCCTTTTTCTTTATATCAGCGTATTAATATCTCTGTTTCGCTCGAATGTTTTAGCGGCTCCCGGTCTGTTGTTGGGTTTAGTCACGCAGGTATTGAATTTAGTTCTCAACTTGTTAAGTGGCTTAACAGACGGTACTGGTTTATTAAGCGGTTTAATAAAATTAATCACAAATGTCGTCGTTGAGTTAGAAAAGTTATTGTTGTAAATTACATAGTTATTGTAGTAAATTATTTCTTTTTTTTTATTTTATTCTTGTAAATAAATAATTATAAGGTCTTTATAGTTGCCTTTTATTATGGATTTTAGTTTTAGCAATTCGGATACGAAATACACGTTTGGATTCGTAAAGTACACCCGCCAGTACACATGTGTGTCACAAAAATTCTTATATGAGTAGCTGAGTTTGTTTCATCATAAGCACCAACCCAAACCGAGGTTCGGCCACTCTGGCAACCTTGAGCTTGTTGCCAAGTAGCGAAGTTTCTTATACGCTCGCTTTGGAAGTATGGTGAAGCTGTGAAGATCTATCAGGCCAATAGCATATTCTGTTCGAAAAAGCTGAGTCTAAAGTCTAAAGACGTTGATTATCAAACTCAGCGATTTACGGTGTAATTATTTTATATTATTACTAGAGAAGTATTCCTTTATTGCTTATCACGTAATACCCCGTCTGCATAGTTAATTATCTTGTTCCGAGTTCATCACTCTAAGATTAGGGTAAAATCAATCTGCCGGCTGTGATCCGTTCCATAGTCGGCAGTGAAAGGTCGTGAAACGCTGTCGTGAGCTTCTGCGAGATCGTAATCTCTGGGAAAGAGGGAGCCGAGAGGCAACGCGAGAGGGCTACTGATGCTCCTGCTTTTGAAGCCACAGAGGGGGAGCCGTCCATCATCAAAGGCCCTCTTAACTACACTCCTGGTGGCAGATGCGGGGGTGTCTGCTGCCGTGGAAAGGAGTACGCGTGAGGTGAAGCACGGCTTGCCGCAGCTTCTATAAGAAGCAGGAGGAAGAGGAAATACTCTTGAGACGAGGGTCCTCGTCCGCATATGTACGAGTGAGCCAAGCGCACAACCAGGGCATCGAAGAATGCCAATTGTGAGCTCGTACCCTGGTCCACACACGCGCACAAGCGGCCTAGGGATTTTAGCCGGTAGGAGTCCAGCATAACCCTCTCACTGTCCCCCGACAGTGGGAGGGTATCCCATGCAGGATTTCCTTTAGTAAAAAAAAAGGGTAAAATCAATACAGAGGACTCGGCCTTATTTTATGCTTAGCTCAGTTAAAACTTAGCTAAGTAGTTACTCAGCGTAATCGTAGATTTGGAATTTATAGTCTAATTACGCTAAGCATGTGATAAGAATTATTTCAACAGCGGGTCGAATGTGTAAAATGTGTTTAATTGTAAAAAAATAATTAAACCAAATATGTTGGACGAATATTGAAAAAAATAAAGAAATAAGTTAATCCAGAGTGAAAAAAAAAACAATGGAAGTTTTCCTTTACATTTCTGTAATGAAGGATCAAGTCAATAATGACAATCAAGAAATGATGATTTTTTTTTAAATATAGAAATATCACTGTTACATAATATTTTGGCAAACTTTTTTTTATTTCCTCAAGTCATACCCTAGTTTTACGTAAGTTGTTGAATTTGATGACTTGAACTTAGCTTAGAACAAGCTAAGTGAATGTAAGCTTGCGACTATAAATGTAAAACTTAAAGCTGAGAAATTCTAAATGCGCTATATAGATTTCACCCTTAATCTAGGATACATGATCAACGCTCGAAGTGTGACCAAATAGTGAGTTGACATCCACATCTAAATAAATCCAGAGTAGAATGATATATTCGGTATAGCAATAGAATTACTTTTAGTAACAATTAGGCTATGGTCAAATTATTGACGCCGGCTCCCTACCCTGGAGGCCGTGTACGAGTTCACGGCGGCGAGGAAATGAAGTATGGAGTTTCATGTTCCGAGGGTGATAGAGGAGAGGAGACGACGTCTCAGGAGAGAAGCCGTAGAGAGATGGAGACAGGACCTGGCGGATGCGTGTTTCGGGCGGTACACCGTAGATACTGTTCGTCCAGTCCTGCGGAAATGAATTGGTAAGGATTGAGGCTCCCTGACATTCCGACCGGTGCAAATGCTCACCGGACACGGTTGTTTCAGGTGGTACCTGTACTAAATCGCTCGCAGGGATCCAACCGTGGCTTGTCACAAGTGCGGCGCTGATGAGGACACCATGCAGCACACTCAGTCTGAGTGTGGTGCGTGGGACGGACAGTGTTGCATTCTGGTGGTGGTGGTAGGGGGGAACTTATTGCTTTCGAGTGGGATTTCGGCCATGCTCGGCAGCAAACACGCTTGGCAAGCAATAGACTCTTTCTGCGAGGATGTAATCTCGCAAAAGGAAGCGGTGGAGAGGGCCCGAGAGGTAGACCCTCTAAGTGGCTATCTATAAAAATTTATTATTTAGCAAATTGTGGACTCCTTCATCGAGTTCATCGTGGCTGTGGCTGTCAATTTGTCTAGGTCTCATGGGCATCTTTTCTTCGCAGTACCAACAGTTTATATTTACTCACATAGTACATTAAAGTTATTGGAATCTAGATAAACAGCGATCCAGAATTGTATTGTTTTTTCTTAATAAAAAAAAACTATGATATGCGGTAATAGGGATGACGGGTGAACAACGTGTAAACGACTGTATGGAGTAAAAATGTTTTCAATATGCGAATATTTAAAAACAAATGCATACAAGGCTGATGCCAATTATTATGTCCCCATGTCGATGCATACACTTGCTAAAACACAACTAGGTGGCGTAAATCCACTACATCATTTATTTTTATTTTATTGTTAGTTGTGCCCGCGAATTGGACAGCGTGGATTCTACATGGATTCCACGTGGATTTATGTAAAAACAATAATTAATGAAGTCATCTGAATGTTTGAAAAAGTTTAGATACCTATCGCTAAATTTTAATCTCAAACTATGAACAAACAATGTAATTATAATGATTTATCTTAGGTTTAGGTATTTTTAAGGTTGGGCATTGTGATTTCAAGGTAGTGCATGGTCCCACAATGCCCCCCTCTAGCTACGGCCGTGTTTTGACACATAACAAAATAATTTAAATAATAAACGACGCAGATGAATCAGCAGGTATGGATTGGGATTTCAAAGAAAATTTAACCAACCTTCAAAAAGGCAGAAACACAGAACTACAAAATAATATTGTATTCATCTCATGTTATATAACACTCATTCATGGAGGAAGTCTATAGGTTATAATCTCAAGATAAGATCAAATAGAAGCGGAAAATTAATGAAGAATGTTTCAAAATAAGATTTATTTTGAGAACTTCCGATGCGTGGTTAAAGTTAGTCCTAAGTAAGTATTCTATGCGGACGAAGTCGCGAGCAGAAGATAGTGTTACATAAAAAGACATGGTTTTGTTAACCCTTGGACAGTCCAAAACGATAAGGGCTTAAGATTCATACAAGTGAATGTAGACCTTATGATGTACTTATCAAGAGGTATGTTGACATGAAAAGTTTTAAAAAATACCGTATTTATTACAAAGTTTGTAAAACGTATACAATAACAAATTAAAAAAAATGCTTAGTCTTTTAAAAAGTTTATCCCCCATTTTGAGATATATGTCTTAAAAAATCAGCCGAGGGGTTAACAAATCTTGATATATCTTTAATTTCTACTGAGAAATATAATTAGAAAAATTTGTGTCTACACATCTCTGCTTACAATTAATACCTATTATCAGTTTTAGAAACACATTGCAATATAACTTGTACAGATAATAATCTGACGTGACTTATCAAGATGGCGTCTTTAAATTAATCACTCGATAATCAAGTCAACTATCGTTACGTATATATACATTACATTTAAATACAAAACACGTATTTATGCGTGAAATTTCATAAGATACACCTTTTATTACAATATTTGTTAATTAAATGAAAATAATGTAATAAACAATAATGCTAATTTATCATAATGTTTATTGTAAGAATATTTTATTTATTGTGTTGCATAATTTTAATTCTCAAGGTGAGTTCAATATACATACACCCTTTTTTTTTAAATCATCAAGAAAATCCATACATATATATTTACTGACTTTGTCTGTATTTGTATATCTATGCTGGTCTATACTAATATTATAAAGAGGTAAAGTTTGTGAGGTTGTAATCTAAATCTAAATCTAAATCTAATCTCAGGAACTACGAAAAAAAAAACCAATAGAAAGCCACGTTATTTGTAAGTTTCATATGCGAAAAATCAAAAGACTTTTTTGTGGTAGTCCAATTTGCAAAATAAGTCGAAGAAAAAAACAGTTGAACGAAAATATTTCTTAGGAACGCTGCCTTAATGATGAGAGATATATGATTGAGTTCTAGAGAAAAGTTGTAGAGCTTGATAATGCCTACAAAAAAGTCAACGACAACATATGTCTAACTTTTATATTTAAGTCATAAACAATAGTTTTTTATAAATTTTTACCACCCAAAGGAGTGGGCACGAGTCAGCCAGTTTACGATAAACTAGTTTGTGTGGTGACCTAGTGATTTTACCGGTAGAATATAATTTCGAACCCCGGCGTATACAAACGAACTTTTCAAAATTCACGTACATTTACTAATTGAAATTGGTAAGAGTATCGACTGACGATGAAGGAAAACATCGTGAGGAAACCTGAACCTGAGAAATATTCCTTAGTACATTACTATGTATGGGAAAACATAACTGTGGATTTCTTAGAGTTTGAAATCGTTAATTTGTTGTCCAAGTTGTGGAGTAATAGGTTAACATGCTATGAGGAGAAATGAAAGTAATGTCACTAAAAAGTTTTATTATGAATTTAAACTGATATATAAGGAGAGGAAGACCGAAATGAATATGTATGGAATGCGTGTATATGTATGTGTATATATATCTATGTATGTGAATATGTCCATAAAAGATGTCAATAGTGAGATCTGACAGGGGATAATGGAAGAGGAAAAGATGATGAGGCCTTCTTATGACCTAAAATGAACATAATTTTTCGATTTTGATTTCACAAAAATTATCCCCAAAATAACAGTAGTCGTTAAGAACCCTACATTGCTTGTTGATCATGTAGTTGGTTAAGTATATTTTACTAGAAAACTAGCTCTTTAGCTGGTGCTAGGCTGATATACTGATAATAAATTCTTCGTTTTTTTTCGTTTAATATTAAAATGAGCCATGTCAGTTATAACTGTTATAGTCACTGATCTGATGACAGAAATTAAGCTCTATTGTTTCCCATTAGCACATAAATTACAACTACAACATTAACAAACAATGAATATCGAATTTCATGTTTCAGGTTTCAGATAGTGAACAGATCGCAATACCCGTGGGAACTTGTCAAATCTATCAACAAACTCCATACAGCAACGCACCACAAATTACACCGGTTTTAATTCAACCTACAAATAATAATAACCATTATCTTTTAGCAAATACAGCGCAAAATATAATACCAAATGATTTTGCGAAAGTTGTTATAAGTAAAATACTGTCTAGTCCTACTGTACATACATATATGGATCCTAGTACAAGGTATTGTAGGCAAAGTGATGTAGAGGTTCCAAAACGTGGATGCAGTAAAAGAAATACACCCCATGTTACTAATAATTACTTCATTGTACCGCCTGAATATTTAAAATTAAATAATAGTGAGGTAGCTTTGGAGAAAATTGTTCCAGAACTATTTAAAAGGGTTGAAAATGAAGTGGTAGTCACATCGGAAGAATTAAAAAGATGCCACGAAGACAACAATATACGAAGTGAAATTTCCATTGAACTAAATAAAGATGACTCAAGTTATAAAACAAGCAATGACGTACAAAACGAAGCAACAAAACAGAATAAGCAACGCAAGAAAAGACCTAGAAAACGTAGTAAAAATAAAGTAACACTTACAGAATGTGATAATAATACTGATGATGCTATAAATAAATCGAACAGCATAACAGAACAAGAGAAAGCTAAAGAAACTGACTTGACATCTACTGGCACATTAAATGAAGGTAATACGAAGATAACAAATGATCCACATACCAATAAAGCACGGAAGCGAAATCGAAAACGAAAAAAGAATAAAGATAAAATGAAAATATCTTTAAATACAGATATATTTGCAGAAAATAAACTAAATATAAATACACAAAATTCCATAGAAATCAATGATACAAAACCAGAAACAGCAAGAAAACCGGAATATGTACACACTCTTAAAATTGTTTCTAATAAAAACCCAATATCATTTGATGACGTGGAATTGTCCGAATCTAATCTAAAGTCTAAAAACGATGATAGCAGCGTCACACGAAATTCTAAAGACGAATCAATAATACGAGATTTTAAACAAAAATTCCCTGAAGTACCAGAAAGTTTAGTTCGAGCTATGTTACCTTACGTACAGAACCAATTCCAAAATCATTTAGGAACAAATTTTTTCTACCCAGGTGGTTTCCCTTTTGCATTTGAACAGTTTTTTCAAATACCTCAGTCGCAAAATCATTGTTCATATGCAAAAAAACGTAAAAATAAAGGTAAAAAGCGCAAACGTAAACAGAAGCATCGAAAAGGATCCATGAGTAGAAGACGGAAAAATCAAAAAAACAAATCTAAAGTTTCAAATAATATTGAACTTAATAATGAACTACATCCTAGTACAGCGGGCTTAGAAGAAATTTCTGAAAAAGTTACGACAGAAACACAATCATTATTAGAAATTAAAGAACCACCAGACCTTAGTCAAAATCTTTCTGAGGAGACATCAGAGCTATTAGATACACCAATAGAGGAGACAAAGAATCTGAATAATAACAATTATAAAAAAGAAGCTGAAATATGTGATTCTGAACTAAGTCTTGAAGAAATTGATTTAAATTATAATATAGACGATCCATACACACCAGATATTCACGAAGATGATGATTTAGTACCAACAGTATATGACAATGAACTCATAGATGACTACTATCCCATTTTTAAAGAAAACACTGGAAGCTTTGATACTGATGAGAACTTTGTCAAAAATTTAAATAATAGATACTATTACACAACGGATAAAAACAAAGACAATATATTTCATGAACCTTACATTTATGAAGAAATTAAAAATCCTCGTAGAAATTTCAAAGACGATATACCAAAATTACTTAAATATAACTACAAGGATCATAGTCTAAAGCATACATACTTTGACGCAGATAGAGAAGGGTTCAGGAATTTAGCAAGAGAATTACCTAAACAACTGCCACGTTTAAAACCAAAGAATGAAGTATCAAAAACATCTCACAGAGATGAACCTGATTTTAAATCGCCACCAGCGTTAGAATTTCCTGATTTTATAACTAAAAAAGTAGAAAAACCATCGAAATTACGACAATACAGTTATGATGATTCTGTTGAAATCAATAAATATGATATTTTAATGGACGATTTACCTTTGAATAAGGAATTCTATTCCAATAATCTTAAAGAGACCAGCGTAAATAAAAGAACAAAGTCACAAGAGACACCAAAAGACATTGAAACTGTATATGCTAAATCTAAAGTTGTGAAGTATGGGGCAGACAGAAAGCACAAAGGTTTAGCTGATGACCAGTTCGCTTATGAAGGCAATGAAAATTCGAACAACAAACGTATTAGTTATGTTATAGCCAAGTCTCTGGCTAACCCTGATATTCTATAATATAATATATAAAAAAAAAAAAAAAACGATTGCGGATGCAAGTTTTGGTATCTGCTTGCAATTATTGCGATTATTTATTTATGTGCTTTTGAGACTTTAAAAGTGAGGGAAAGCGATAATATAATATTTACGTCGAAATGGTTGTCTCGTATCAAAAGCCAGCTAAATCCAAGAGACTAATTACAACAGCATTTGTTTTATATTTTGATTGTTTGATAACATAAATGCTATCCGCAATTCTCCTGACAAGAAGTGCCTTGTTTTGATAAAAGACCTTCAACATTAGAGCTGAAGTTGTGACTAACATTAGCCAGATTTTTCTCAGCATCATATTTAATTTCATAATCCATATCTTATACAATGTGTCTTGCTCACAATGATGTGATGAACAACTATGGACTAAATAAGAGCTGCAGTACGTTTTATAGAGCATGGCATGTTAGGCATTGCCTTGAGTGATCGAGAGAACAATTCTGATATTCGAAAAACTAAAAACAGGATATCATAAGCATATTACTCTACTGAAATGGCGTTCGGCAAGCTACTTGGCCAGATGTGGTGACTGTAGGTGGAGTAGGTGTTTCACCGAGTGGTGGTCGATAATAGGCAGGCAAAGTGTGGGAAGACCAAGGGCAAGATGGGACGAAGATATCACATATCGTTTCATTTTATGCTCTAATTGCAATTAAATTTTTCTACATATTCTGCTAATAAATCTTGCTACGTTTTAAAATACCATGTATATATAAGTATTGTTCTATAACTTTTGAATTGTGTCTCATATATACAGAATAAATATGTTTCGTTAATGAAGTCATTAAAAACTACCAAAACCTCATAATTTTTTTGTTGATGTGTAAAACATCTATAAGCACGGGTAAACGTGATTGTTGGCGTGGCGACGTGGCGACGCAAAACACGAGCTTTGCACTATTAACAAAATACTCAAAAACATTCAGCCATTTGTTATATTAGTGTTACGCGGCACGCACCGACGCCCGCCCTTTGATAAATGCCGCCAAAAACACTGCGCCTGCGCGTAATTGAATTTTTGTATTTTGTATTAAATAAAAATGATTATTTATGTAATAAAATAAATAAACACTTATTATTTTATTGAATAAATTTGTAATGTTTTTTTTTTTATAATGCCATAGCTGATTTCTGTCGTAATCTGTTCTTCTAGGCATATAACTTATACAAAACAATATCGATGTTTCACATCTGCTAGTGTCCCGTGACGTCTCATTTTTTTATTTATTAAATAAAACGATATATTAATTTATAAACCCTCATACTCATATAATTCACTTAAAGAGTAAATGAGATCGATACAGACGTCGCTGTGTTTATTAAATTATATTATGTATTTTTAATAAATGCCTACATCAAATCTTGAGAATCTTTTGACCAGAAACTAGAATCGATAAGATTAAGAATGAATATATCAAGGGAAGTTGGAAAATAGCACCAATGACAGAGAAATCAAGGAATAGCATATGATGGACCCGTTAGGAGGAGGATCAAAGTCATGTAACGAGGAAACGAGGAGGTTAGTTTTGAGTAAGTAAGTTGGACGGGGTAGTCCAGTGAAGCTGTTAAGACCTTGATGGGTCAATAGCGTAGTCATTTCGAGAAAAAAAAAGTTGGACGGATATAGAAGTAGAGGGAGACCAAAAATTATTTTCAATCTTTAAAAATAAAAGAAAATTTTAAAAACAATTTATCTTTAATGTACAAAACCGGTAAAATTTTCAAATTGAAATATTATTAACTTAGCCCTTATTTATCTTTTATATCAAAGCGTAACTCAAAATATACATAAAATGTACTGGAACTTTTGAAATGGGAACTACATTGGCTAAGGAAATAAGATCGACTAATGTACACACATGTTGAATTGCGCTGAGATCTAGTGCTTGTCTAAGTAGATTTATTTGCCAGATATCTCATTTGAAAAATAGGTAATCCCTGATCATCAGTTGGACTTAGTACAATATAGCACCATAGAGCAAGTCCTTAAGCTAGTAAATTACATCAATACGGCTTTTGAACAGAAAGCAATACTGTACTGCTGCATTCTTAGAGATTTCCCAAGCGTTGGACGGTGTATAGTATAGAGTACTATAAATTTATCTCAATGTATTGGGAAAACAGACACTTCTTCGTGAAGCAAGCTGACTAAATCACTCCATTCTACCAAATACATGCAGGTGAGTGTAATGTGACCTACTTTGTATCTTCTCTATTCTGCAGACCTACCTAACTCTGAAGCGACCGTTACAGGTACTTCTTTTATATCACAGGAGGTAAACGAACAGATGGGTCACCTGATGTTAAGTGATCACCACCATCTATAGATACTTGCAACACCGAGGAGTCGCCAGTGCGTTGCCATCCTCTGTTGAGGATGGGAAGGAAGGGAAGAAGAAAGAGGAAGAATATGTTGAGTGGGTCTCCGGCGCTCTTACTGAACGAAGAAAACGCAACAATGCAAGCACTGTTACTTCGCGTCGGTTTTCTGTGAAAAGGTGGTATTATCCCGGTCGAATCGATCCATTCGTACTGAAACCTGTAACAGCTTCAGCTTGATTCTATCACCTAGAAGACCTTTGCTAATGGTACAGCAGTTCTGTTATCTGATAAACTTCCGGAAATAACCACTCAAAAATTCCAAAACAGTCTTCATGGCATTGCGAAATGGCTGGATTATTAAAGCAAATGAATCAAAAGCGGTCGAAGTAACTTTTACTACTCCACGCAACATTTGTCCTTCCGTTATATGAAATGGTGTCCAAGATCCTCAAAATTATGAGGTGAAATACTTAGGTACATAACCTTGACAAGAGGCTCACGTGGAGAAAGCATATCGTCACCAAAAGGTTGGCAATGGGACAATAGGTTAGATAAATTGACTGGAAGTTGAACAAAAATTCGTTATCTATAGAAAATAAACCTTTATAAATGTATAATCAGATCCATATGGTGTTTTGGTTCATATGGACAAAAATCATAACAGTGTGGAATGGACCTCACGAATAAGAACGTAGAGGTAGGCCAAAAGCACAATGGAAAAACGAACTGCAGTCTGTAGCTGGTAGAAGCTAGATGGAATTTTAGGAAGTCACGACGCTTGACTTTCTCTGGAAGAGGCCTTTTTGCCGAGGGTTCTACGATAAATAATGTTACATAAATTGTATGTTAATAATGTAACAATTTGTGGAATAAACCGGCTTTTTATTTTTCTTGTGTTATTTTATTCCACACTTTCAGACCTATTGGTATAATATGTGCGTTGTTCATCAGATCATATTAAAAAAAACTCATACCACGATTATTCTTTTCTTTGATTCTTTTGTTTTGATATTTATTATGATGTTAATATTATAACTATACATTCATATTATCTTAGTGTTGTAAATTAAATCTCACTTAGTTACGGACCCACAATGTTCTAATATATTTGTGAAGATTTTGAATAGAAAATACATTCATTAAAATAAGCAGTTTTATTCTCAAAATAATTAAATAAATACATTAATTAATCGTTATCAAAATGCAATATAAAATACATAAAACTAATAAACAAAATTATATCCCCCGTAGTTGGAACAAGGCGATATTGACGCAACGGGGGAAATGATACCTGCTCCGAAGTCCATCGCCGGATAAGAAGGCAATACTACCTCATTTGCTACCGGCAATGTATTACTCAGGAGGTTGCTCACAACCAACAACTGCAACGCGTTAGCCAGGTTATTCGCAACCGTGCTGTCCTGTATAATCGTGGTTGTAGGCATGGGATTCGCGTATACCGTCTCGATACCGTAATCATAGTTAGGTACACCCGGCATGTAGTTCGGCATTTGGTTGAGAACAACCTGGTTGGGGATTAGTGTTTCTGCAACCGGCATCATGTTTGGTTGTAGGCTGGGTAGTACTCGGTTGATGCATTGGGTGTAGACAACCTGTTAAAAATAAAAGTTTAATAGATCGGTAAATTATGAATGCCTTTCAGTTTAACCATTTTTCCCTGAGGAAATCCTGCTTATATCTATCTATGCCTTTTTGAGTAGCAAAAACACCAATGGGTTCCTTCACTATTCTTTGACTGGACTATTCTTTCACGTGACAATGCCAACTAGGATTTGGCTCTTCACCACGTACTACATTTCTGGAGGGAAGGCTAAAGCAATTCTAAAGGCCATACACTCCTGTGATTCCACCTCTTTCAGATCAGAACTAAACTTACTTTTGTTTAACATAACCTAAATTAAGCCTTCTATTAAGTTATAGTGTATATTACGGTTTTGAGCGGGCACACGAGGGCACTCAGATCTTTTAAAGGGAATTTTGGAAACATCAAAAATTTGCCATAAAAAAAAAAAAAAAAATTCGCGCGTAAAAAAAAGTTAATCTTGGTAACTTTAACGAAAATTTTTGTAGTTTAATAGTTCAAAGTTTTCCAGATACAAAATCTAGTCTATCTTTCTTGAACTCGGTAAACGCTGTACAGTAGTATGTCTCCGTACATAGTAGAGCTCGTGTAAAAAAATTATGGACCTATAATTTTCGAAAATTAGCGTGCCCCAAAAAGAAGTGACAAAAAGGCCTCGTGTATATGTAGTTATAACCTAAATCAGATAATTCATTTAATTAAAAATTACTTACATCCAGCCATACATAATGAAGAATAATGATAAATGCAAAGTTTCTCATACTTGCATTTATTCCTCCTGTTAATTCCAATTAGATTTTACACTAATTTAATAAAGATAATTTTTAACTGTGGCATATTATTTATAATATGTACAATATATAGTATACTTTATCATATGAATCAATCGTGTTATATAAAATATAATAGAAATTTTGTAATTATATGTTTTGTCAAAGATAAGATGATTTCGGATTACTAAGGCTGATAAATAGTGTTGTAACGGCTTATCGATGATTTCTCATCAGTAAAATACGCGTTCGTAAACATCACTAGTTTTGTAATTGTTCGATTGTAAATTATACTAGCTGTGACCGCGGATTTGTCCGCGTAAAACTGTATGTAAAAAAAAAACTGCGATTAATAAAGACACTTGAATGCATTAAGTTTTTTTTTTATTTTTTATTGAAGCATGACAAAGTGACTGCACTATGCGTGTTGGTAAGCATATTAAAATCCAAAATCATCGGCAACCACCGAGAGACAGATTATCCATCGCCGGTCGCCGCTGTCATGCCGGCTATAATGACGAAGGTCACCCGGTACTGGATATACACAGGCTTATCCCGAAACGCGACGTGCAAAAGCGAGTCACTATGACGGGTTTTTTCGCCATATACATGGTGGTTGCGACCCAGTTGTGTTGTAAAACCCTACCACTCCGCTATCGCCATTGCCTCGTTCGTTGATCAGCAGGGTGCACCACGTGCAGATGAGGTTAGCTTGGGTGTCTCAAGTCTTAAGATATTACTCGACACCCTTTACAGCCCAAAAGTCCATTTATTTATCTCTCGTACTTAAGTCGCGTCGTCATTTAAATTACAATAACTCTTGATAGAGTGAACCGACTTTAATGAAACAAAGACTTTATGTAACTCCAAGGTATGATTTATAATATTGTTTAAGAGGTTTAGGAAAACAGTATTTTAGCAATTATGCGTGTTTATACAAACAGTAAATATTTTTTTTATATTATAGTAGGCAAACGAACAGACGGGTCACCCGATGGTAAGCGATCACCGCCGTCTATAGACACTTGCAACACTGGGAGAGTCACAAGTGCGTTGCCGGCCTTTTAAAAAAGTATACGCTTGTTTCTGGAAAGTTTGCAATTCATAGTTTTTTGGAAACACCGCCGCCGAGAGTCGATTCCACAGGGTCGAAGTAATTGATTGAAGTGTATTTTACTACATTCTTAGACACCTGTAACAATTTAAAAATAATCTAAAAAGTGCAGACACATTACAGTTACATTCTTATTATATGTATATATTATCTTATATATAGTATCTATATGTATATATATAAATCAATTGCTGTTCGTCAGTCTCGCTAAAACTTGAGAACAGCTGGGCCGATTTAGGTGATTCTGGTTTTGAAATGTTCATCGTAGTTCAGGGAAGGTTTAAAAGGTGAGAAAATACGCAAAAATTGCGAGGGAGATAGTAAAAACAACAATTTCATTTTCCCATACAAACTGTTCTAACCACATTCCTGTCAAACTTTTGACTGTTAAACGAAAGGTTATAGAGACTGCGTTCCAGTAGAAGCTCACAACGCTCACGCTCACAACCGCGAGTTTTCCCGCTCCACTAGCTCTCGAGCGTTACAATCGTACAGACTAGTGGAACGCATTTATGGGTGTTTTGAGCGTTCAGATAAATAATAGAAATGGCTACCTAGAAAAAATAAAGTAAAAGCTTTAAGAAGTTAGCTTACAATTTATAAGTCTTAACAGTAAATTCTAATTATGATTAAATTCATTTAAGTATATTAAAAAAACAATGTATAATTATTTTTTTTTAAATTTTAATTATCATAAAAATGAACTTTTTGGTCAAATGAAAAACATTAAATTACCACGAAACGATTATAAATTAATTTCTATATTTTTCAAAAGAAGTAAAATTATCAAAACTTAATTAACATATTTCATTTATGTATTTAAATGCAATATGTTATTATAAATATCATTTACCATAACAAAATGTCATTTTTACGGGCGCCATCTTTATTGAGAATCCCGCCAATTTTGTCAACGCTCACGTCGACCCACCTCCAGACATGAGGCGTCGTGAGCTTCGCGTGAACGTATGTTATGACGTCATCAATGACGTTTTCGGCACGACCGCAACGCTCGCGGTTGTCTAGTGGCACGGCGAAAATGGTGTTGTGAGCGTTGTGAACGTCTAATGGAACGCGCCTAAAGTTAAATACAGCTATTCCGTTATTAAATACTTCTATCATAAGTGCGTGAAAAATTTATTTATCGTTATTGTTCGAAAATGCCAAGGAAAAAACGAGCTTAAATAGATCGTCGAAGTCAATGAAATATGCTACAAGCAACCTCACGTGTAAATCACTCTGATGAACACCGGAAGACAGATAATGATAATATTCGTTGTGGTATGGCAGAATGCATTCTAAAGTAAATAATAATTAAGTAGACAAGCTTGGAATGGAATGAATTCGAGCACATAAAACACAAAAAAGCGAGCAAGATGAAATGAAATCAAGCGTTATTGCAGATGAAGTACTCCTTAGAAAATGTAACGAGCAGCATTCCATTAGTTTCCCGGTTTCGAGCATGGAAATTATACTATATATATGTTTGAGTGAGTCCATTGATAGTTTGGATTCACTATTGGAAATGGTAGTTGTGGTTGCAATAGTGTATCAGTTTTCTTAATTTTTTTCGCGTTTAAAAATACAATTGAAACCAGTGATAACCAATTTGGTGCAGACGAAGTTGCACGGGTCAGCTGGAATTATATATAGTATCTTATTATATGGTAGAGCCAAGCTGAAGCTATAACTGTTTTAACGTGAATGAGTCGGTCTGTCCGGGGTAATACTTCACGTAACAGTGTCTGCAATGTTACGTTTCGTTCGGTCTGTGAGAGCACCGAAGACCCATCTCTCCTACTCCCTTCCCCTCATCCACTCTTCCCCACCAACACAAGCTGGCAATGCACTTGTGACTACCCTGGTGTTACTAGTGTCTATGGACGGCAGCAATAACCGCGTTCTAACGTGTGTAATTAAGTGGTAACTTAACATCACATAACCCGCCTGCTCGTTTGCCTCCTATCATAAAAAAAAAAGTATAGATGTTAACATATTCAAGCCTTGAAGTGTACTAATAAAGTTTTGGGTTATTTCGTACAACATAAATACTTATTATATTATAGATATAACATCGAGACTACTTGAGGATAGATAAATATTTATTTTAGAGGCATATTTTATACATTTTAACTTATTATTAAACTCCTGACTATATTACACATAAGCTCGAATTGACAGCTATATTCAGAGCGGCCAAGAAGATTAAAGAGGATTTGTAAATTTTAATCACGTGACGGTGATGAAAAATATTATGAGGAAAACCTTCAAATGATTTTTTTTAATATCAACGAACAGGCGGGTCACCTTATGTTAAGTGGTTACCACCGTCAATAGATACTTGCAACACCAAGTGAGTCGCAAGTGCGTTGCCAGCCTGTGTTGGGGGACGGGGGGTAAAAGGAGAGAGGGAAGGTGAGGAGATGTGGGCCTCCAGCATTCCCACTGACCGAACGAAACGCAACAAGCAAGCACTGTTACTTCACGTCGGTTTTCTGTGAGAGGCTGGTAGTACCCCGGAAGAGCCGACCCATTCATACTGAAACCAGTAATAGCTTCAGTGTGGCTCTACCACCTAAGCGTTGGTGGCTTAATGCATGGCGTGTCCCGATAATTTGTCGATAAAAGTGGGTTCGAATCCTTGCAAAGAAACAGGACCTTTCAATGAAGGCATACGAGTATATCGAAACTAGAGCTCAGAGCGACCAGAACAGTCGACTGTAGCTTTAATTGTTGTCCATTTTTTTTAACTTTATTTTTGGTAATCGATCTTTC
>JACEII010000125.1:390061-410351 GCA_014332785.1 Antheraea mylitta | reverse complement strand
TAATAAAATGTAGCGATAGCGATACAATTTGAATAGAAGTAGTTTGAAACCTGGGGAAGGGCGTAGCCTACATTTCATCCCGAAAATACGCAGACAAAATCATGAAAGAAAGCTGAATTCCTATATGCCCCCTCCGAAAAACGACAAATATGTTTGTATCCAAAACAGTACTTTGGAAAATCTTCTATCTATTTCTATTCGGATAGCAACTCAGAGTAATAGCATATCTCGGTTTTAATTATCTCTTATGTAAGTAAAAAATAAAAGATTTTTAACAACAATAATATATTAATATTAGTAATAAATTAACAAATAAATAAATATACAATACATTGTTCACATTTGAATACCTCCACCGAATAAGCTCATAATACTTGTCAATAAATCATTAGTTGATTGTATATTAGAAACAGGTACGTTGGGAGTTCCAGAAATAATATTAGGGGAGATAGGGTTGGAAGAAATAACTCTGGGCGTGATCACGTTTGATGGAACAAAATTGGACGGTGCGAGATTAGATGTCACATAGTTGGGAGAAACATAAGGCGTGGCTATGTTTGGAGAAATAGGGTTTCCACACCCGCAAGACGGTGTTGGGGAAGTCAATATTTCGTTTAGAATGGGAGATGCTAATTGAAGGGCGATGTCTCCACCGGTTTTGGTGTTTTGGAGTAGATTACAAACGATCATAAGTTGAATGGTGTTGGCAAGGTTTTTACAGACGGCAGGTGTGCAATCGGTGATTATAGTCGTGCTACTTGGTATGGTAGCTACGGGGACGATATTGGTGCAAGGTGGATCAGATATCACTGTAGGAGGGGCAAGCATTCGGGCTGTTTCGATCACTCTAGGCTGGTCTATGTAGCGTGGCGTTTCTATTATTCTAGGAGCTTCGATGTATTCTGGCATTTGCCGTGGTACTACGCTATATGGTTGTGATCTTACGCATTGTGAAGGTACCTGAAAAAAAGTTACAAAGTTAATATGATTAGAAGTTTGTTTAAAATTTAGCAATAGTGGGTCTGCTTGTTTCGATTCTAATAATGTTAACTACTGCTCCAAAATTTCTAGTTTTTCCTTTATCATATACATTATAGTGGTATGGCTTTTTCTAAGTCAGCCTGGCTAGCTACTACCATCGCTATCAATTAAGCTATTATCGCTTTCAAAAATAGGACACTCCAAATATTACAATCCTCAATTTGCCTACATAAAGGTCTTCCGAGCTTTTTACGTAGCCTTAAATGTTACTTTTGATCTTTAAAAATGTCCTGAATTTAAGTACCTTTTTTATATTTTCTGACGCATAGTACTATGATAGAGAGAGGAGAGCAAGCTGGACAGCTCTTCAGCATAATTTTCTCACTTTTTTTATTAATGTGAGGAAATCCTCATGAACACACCATTTTCCCCAGGAAGAGAATGGGTAATATGTGACACGTACTCACAAAAACCCAACGGTATACCGATCACTGTTTTTAGGAGAGCAGCATAGGATCGACCATTCCTATGCTTTTTTTTGCTTTTTTTGTAATCTCCCTTTTGTTAGTAACGTGGGGATATCCTCAAGGACACGTCACCCTCTTGGAGGAGAGAGTGTAAGACTCGTACTCACTAAAACCCCACGATTTATTGACCGCCGCTTTCAGAAGGGTGGTATGGGATCAACTAAGGCTATTACCATACCGTTGCCCATCTTCCTAAATAACAAAACACTTAAAAAACATTAACAAAGCATTTCAAAAGACCTACCTCGCAAATGAGAACTGCTATACATATAAAAGCATAAAGATATTTAACCATTATATAATCTTTATCTTAGTTACATATATGTAAATATAATTATCGATAAAATAAATCACAGCACCGTTTATAATAACAACTATTTAATAATAAGCCAGTAATAGATATTAGTTTCATATTTATTTAAGTTTTATCATTCGATCGTGATTTATCATATTTAGGCTTCAAATTCACATGAAAATGATAATAACGTTATGTAATATCGATTCTAACGATAAGTTTTTATTTATCAAATTAATGATTTTAAAATTCACTCAAGAATATATTACTCATTATTTATACATAGTCATATATATCTCAATCTATACTAATATTATAAAGAGGTAAAGTTTGAGACGCTGTAGGGAGTAATCTCTGCTCTAACTACTGGTCCGATTTGAACAATTCCTTCAGTGTTATATAGCTCATTTATCGGGAAATGTTATAGGTTTTATCATCACGCTATAGCCAATAGGAGCGGAGCACGGATGAAAAATGTTTCAAGATCGTTTTTTTATTCCTCTTCAGAGCTTCTGCTGCGTGTTAGCGTTAGTCAAGAGTAACTATTACTACGTGGACGAAGTCGCGGGCAGGGTCAGTGATATTATAACTTAAAAGGTGTCGATACGCCATACGCTCGTTAAAACTTTACTAGCAAGCTTATCTTTAACGGCAGCTCCGTCGATCAACACGTGTCTAAGTAATATATAACTATTTCCTTTTCACCACTGATATTAACAATATGCTATCTTACTTCCAAATTTTATTTAAGACAGTGTGGCGTTACAATACTACGTTACGTATGTGTGCGTTATCGTGCTGTTTGATTTGCCAAAATATCATCTAGGTAACGTATCTACAGCTTTTTAGTTATAATATCACTAGCCTCTGCCCGCGACTTCATTCGCGTTCTCAAAAGGAAAAAACATCCCGATTTTGAAACATTTTTCATCTGTGCTCCGGTCCTATTGGTCTTAGCGTAATGATATATAGCCTATAACCATTATCGATGAATGAGCTATATAACAATGAAAGAATTATTCAAATCGGATCTATAGTTCCTGAGATTACCCAATACAACGTCACAACATCACAACGTCACAAACTCACAAGCTCACAAACTTTACCTCTTTATAATATTAATATAGGTTAATATCAATTATTGACTGATCTCCGCCCTCTGTGTAGAGTATTCAATATGGCAAAGGGTCAATCGAATTAAAAAAAAAAAAAAGTAACATAGAACAATCTACGAAAATCTTATGTAGTTTTGACGTCATTGAACCTCAAACGAATGGCATTTTCATTCAAAATCAAGAATACTTCATTTAATTTAGGCCTTGAGAAGAGCCGGCAAGGAACATGATCTGCTTTGTATTATGACGATATCTATTTTTACAAACATTTGGTGGATGCACAGATAAGGTGTCATTTCAAGACGTTACAATCGGTCACATAATGAACCATCCTATAATAGCCTATTTAGACATTATATGTATAGGGATAGAAGATTATATAATCATTTTAAAACTAATTAGTGGTAGGTGGCGGCGCTTTGCCCAACTCCTTGCGGCCACCGTAGCCGGACCTGAGGGGATGCAGTCGGGGGCTTATCCCTTCATTGTACAGGTCCGGCGGACGAGGGGAGGCAGCTGGTGTGTACCCAGCTGCCTCTCTATAGGTAGGAGTCCGGCGGCCACCTTCCGCCGAGCGGACCGTTGGGGAGGCTATCTAAGGGGAATAGCTTAAAACGATCCCTTGCCACCCCAACACTACGGTCTGTTTGTACACCGTGGGGTTTTAGTTCGTGCAAGCCGGACATAACCCATCTCCCATCTCCCCCGGGAGGGTGGGTATCCATAAGGGATTCTCTCACGTAAAAAAAAAAAAAGAAAAAAAAGGTATTACATATTTAAAAAGAGAAGAACTACCAATGTGAATTCTATGCATACAAACAATAAATTTCTATTTATTTTAATGCTTCTTTGAAACTAAGATACATATATGAACAATTGTTTTTGCATATTTTTGTTACTGAGAAAAGTTGTATAATAATTATTTTACAAAACCGTTATTGTAGAGGCGGTAGAAGTGAAACTTAGTATTTACATCAATGTTTAAGAGAACAAGATGAATTATACCTTATCTAAACCTTTCTCATGAATCACTCTATTTGTTGGTGAAAACCACATGAAAATCCATTTAGTTGTATTGAGTTTATCACGAACAGACAAAGTGTCAAAAGATTTTGTTTATAATATGTAGTGATTTACAATATCAATAATCATAATACACGACACAGTATCATTTTTAAAATTGTGCAAAAGTTCCTACGATCCAACAGAAAATAATGTGCTATGGTTAGCAACGTTTCTCTCTCTCATTTCGGATAATTGAACCTAGGCTTCAGCCGCAACCGATGGGGGTCGCGGCGAGTGTGCGGGTTCGGATTTTACCGCCAGAGTACGTTGCCGTGATTTGTGGATATGCGGGCACGGGCACTACACGCTCTGTTTCAAATGGTACGTGTCGGTCGTTGCCATCATTTAATCTAGAGGACCGTTAACTCTATTTGAATGCATTCCGGTGCCTAATTATTACCATTTAATAAAGCAGGATGAAAAGCTCTAGAGAGCTGATCGATTCGATAAATTTAGAACTAGTATTAGAACCCCATTAAATTCCTATGGTCGATGAATTTATATCTCGTTAACATATAAGCTTTAACAATGTAAATAACATTACAAAAAAATAAATATCATATTCTATAATGTATTACCTAATTAAGAATGTAATATATTTTATTTTTCAATAATGTAATTTCGTTTATCAATTGTTTGGACACTTTTAGTATTTATAGTCATTCGTTCGTACGAAATTACTAAATCATTTGGCATAATAATATCTATAATGAACATGAAATTAATCTTTATAGTTACTATATACGTAGTGGTAAGTTTTTGTTTAGTTTAAATTGTATATATAAGTTGTACTTAGACATACCCGAAGTATTTTATAAAAAATGTTATTGTGATTTAAATATAAAAGCTAGATTTACTATTATGTGTAATCTTACTATTCTACAATTCACGTGTGCACAATAATCGAACTATATTACGTAAAACACCACCAATATTTCAAAATATAGAACCAAATAACACAAGATTATGAATAAAACATAAAATCCACCACATGACATTCCAAGAACCCACCAAAAACAAAAATCCAGATTACTTCCCATTTTCGAGAGATTAAAGAACTCAGCCTAGAAGACTTCTTTGACAGTGTCTGTGGAAGAATAATCTTTTCTAAATTTGCTGTTCTTTTAGTATAATGCTATTCTTATAGTATATTCATACTTATGTACTAATATTCAAGTTACATTAAATTAATTATACTGCTATAATATCGCATTCGCTGTTTCAGATAGCATCGGCCCGTCGAAGAAAAATAATGCCCAAACAAATTCAAAAACCTACGACGTTAGTAATAATTCAAAACGCGGCAACACCGGAGCCATCTATCAAAAATTCGGACGTGAAATGTGTTCAAAAAAAGAAAACTTATTTTCGAGAGGAGTTGATAAATCCGCCACCAGCTTTAGAATTGCCTAGTGGATTAGGATATTTCCCATCTGCTTTACCCCTTGTCGCTAAGTGTTTTCATCCAGAATTCGAGCCTTATGACAAAGGAACAGATCTACCTATCGCTGAAATCATGACTATAGCGACACCGTTATGTTCAGATTATGAATATTTAGTAAAATCTATTATATTATAACATTATTTAATATAAGTAATTATAATAAGATACGTTTTTATCTTTCAACTGTTTTATTTTTAACTAGCTGTACTGTGAACTTGTCCGAGTGGTACCTGATGTACAAAACATTTACTAATAAACTTATCTGAATGTGTTTAGTCTAATTACTATTTGCTTATCTCTCGTACTTAAATCGCGTCGTCATTCAAATGAACTTTTGATAGACCAAACTAATTTTAATGAAACAAAAAAGGTTTTATCACGAGCTCAGTCAGTACTTTAGCAGTGATGCGTGTTCATACAAACAGACAGACAGATATTTCTAAATTGATTGAAATGTATTTTATATACATATTCCTCCTGCAACATTTTTTCTGCAGAGATCTAAAATGTACAGACATGTCAGATTTATTACTTAGTTACCTTCTTATTATATGTATAGATTTGGTTGAACATTTTAAAACGTCTACGATTAATACGCTAATATTATTTGATTTTGTCTTTATATACGTTTCAATAATGTAATAATTTTTATTTTATTTTGTTTCATTCGGTTCACATTATGTTTTATAATTCACTAGCTACCTGTCCCAGCTTCTCCCGAGTATACTAACATAGAAAAAGGAAATAAAAAAATGAAGAGATAAAATCAGAACTGAACGTTGTCTTCTGTCCCATTAACTCACTTATTACATAGAGTTTTTTTTACCGAAAAATGTTCACTTTTCCGCATGATTTTTTGGACTTTTAGACATAACCAAAAAAAGAAAACAAGTTCGTTGCAGCCATTATGAATTTATGTGCTTACATATATTCGGGAGCTGATTTCTATTTACAGTATCTTGAAGAACGAGTCTAGCTCAGTTTTTTAAAAATATTTGTAAATCAAAATAAACTGTTAGATTCACCTCAGAAAATAAGCTTTATCTTTAAAAAAAATGTATCTCTCTTATAGTTATATTAATAAAATATTTTTTTTAATTTTTGCCTCACAGAATAAGCATAAAAAAGAATTAAAAGAAAAACAGAAATCTAGGTTTCGAACTGTAGTTAGACGGATTTTCAAAGCAGACGATTTCCATCTGAGCTATTTTTGGTTTTGACAGCGGCGAAGAAATTTACCTTTATGTTATAGCTATATTTTTTTATTGCCTGAAAACTCAGTTCAAAAAGTTGAATGAAATCTAGCTAGATCGATTTATCGTCCTCGAAACTACCTACATGCTAAGTTTCACGGAAATAAATGACGCCGTTTCCGAGATTCTGAATATATAACAATATACAAGATTTACTCGTTTAAAGGTATTAGATAGAGACTGTGGCGTAGACGATAACCTGGAAATAATTACATCTACAAGCAAATGTTTTGACAACAGGGAATTATGGCTTCAGATATCTTTTCCCACGGCCAACACATGCATCATTAGTTGTCATATTTATATATATGTTTTTTTTTATTGAAGCACGACAAAGTGACTGCACTATGCCTGATGGTAAGCTTAGTACAGTCCAAAAACAGTGGTGACCACCGAGAGACATATCATCCATCGCCGGTCGCCGCTGTCATGCCGGCCATAATGACGAAAGTCACTCGGTACTGGATATGCACAGGCTGATCCCGAAACGCGACGCGCAAAAGCGAGTCACTATGACGGGCTTTTTCGCCATGTACATGGTGGTTGCGACCCGGTCGGGCTGTAAAACCCTACCACCCCGCTATCGCCATTGCCTCGTTCGTTGATCAGCAGGGTGCACCACGTGCAGTTGAGGTTGGCTTGGGTGTCTCAAGTCTTAAGATGATACTCGACACCCCTTACACCCCAAATATGTATACAATTTGTACGACTGTATATGTATATAATTTGTAAAAAGATGGTGTTGTAATTAAGCTTTAAAGTGGTCGTCACACCGTGTCGAGTTTCGTGGCTTCGAAATCCCATACAATACAATTATCTGTGCGGTCCATATGTTTGTTCTGATTCACTTTCTCCGGCTTACTTTAAAACGTAGTATTGTGTTTGTAAAAACTTTATTGCAAACCTCATTTCATCTCTAACACAGGTGTTATCTTTTATAGCAACAAAAAAAAGATCTGATTACTTCGATAAGAATTCTACTGAACATATTTTATAAAATTATGCAGTTTATCTATAAAATTACTATTACAACTAATGCAATATAACAAATTTCTAAAAGATATCATCGACGTACTTTATCACTTTCACGGTAGTATATCGTAAAATCTTATCATTGTATTGTTTTAATTAACAATAATCTATCAATATTACAAATAAGGTATATTTTCTTAATGAAAATTGTGCTTTGATATCGTAAGATCTGTTTAACACTTGGTATCTCATGTGAGTTCATGCTTTTTCCTTTCCACACCCCACCTCACCGCGCATACCTAAGGCGCGATACAGAGGTTGCGGATGGACTATAGAACGATTATATTGCACCCATGTTTTTGCCCGCAAAGACAGATAATCTGAATTTAGTCAAAGATTGACATAATATAAATACTAGAAACAATAACAAACTGGTCACTTCACGTTGCTGGCTCACTAACACAAATAACAGTTTTTTTAGGTAATAATAGTATTAGATTTTGTAACAAAGTTCCAAAGCACATTAACGATTTACCGGATAGTTTTATCATAGGAGGCAAATGAACAGATGGGTTATCTGATGTTAAGTGATCACCACCATCCATAGTAACATCAGGGGAGTCGCAAGTGCGTTGCCAACCTATGTTTGGGGAATGGATATGGTGGAGAGGAAAAAGGGAGGGACGAGGGGAGTGGAGGTGGGCCTCCGGTGCTCTCACTGACCGAAAGAAACGCAACAATGCAAGCACTGTTACTTCACGGTGGTTTTCTATGAGAGGGTGGTTTTATCCCGAGCGAGCCGACCCATTCATGCTGAACCCAGTAATAGCTTCAGTATAGCTCTGCCACTTCTAATATACTCAAAAACATTTGCAACCCTATCTACAGAATCATAAGATTCAAATTGTTTTGTCGGCCACTCGTCATAGTAGTGTTATGTGAAACGCGCAAATGACCTAGCGCCCTTTGATAAATGCCGCTAAACACACCGCGGCAACGCCTAGTTAAATTATTATATTTAATAAATACGAATATTTATGTAATAAAATAAATAAACAGTCATTATTTTATGGAACGAATTTGTAATGCTTTTCATTATTTTCATTATGCCTTAGCTGAATCCTGTAGTAATCTATTCCTTTATGCGTATAACAAAACAATTTCGTTGTTTCACATCTGTCAGGCGTCCCGTGATGACTCAATTTTTTAAATCAATTTAGGCTTAGTTTTAAATTTAAATTTACGGAATATATTATATTTAGAGTAATTATTTGTAATGACAATAAAATACATAATTTTACATGTCTGATTTTATTTACTGCGACTCACGTGATATCATTACATACGAAAAACCCCGGTTACACCTAATTCTGTCTCTACAAAAGCATAACTAATATGAAGATAATCATAAGGCAATCTGTGTTACATACGAAGGTGGATGCTACTTTGAACTTCCGCCTGGAATTGATTGGCAACTACTACGTTTTACTACAACAAAAGAAAATTATATTATATTATATATTAAATTATATTATAAAATTATAATAATTTATTGATAATTGTTATATTTATATTAATGTATACAAAATATATGTTTATTAATAATTGATTTTCTTTTTGTTGTAGTTAGAGGTAGTAGTAGTCAATCAATTCCAGGCGGAAGTGCAAATAGCGTCCACCTTAGTATTCAATGATGGATTTCCGCAAAGTAACGCTTTCTTCAATCAAAAATCTGTGTTACAACAGCTATTTTATATTTTCTATAGCAATGTTTCCCAAACTTTTTAAGCCTTGCCCCACCATAACATTTCTAAAATTTCTATGCGCCTCATGCACATAATTTTTAACCTTTAAAAGTTTTTTTATTCCCTTAAGAAATATACGTTTTAGGAAGAAAACACCATGAAATTGTTATCAAAACATCGTAAGTAAAATTTCAAAATTTATGATGAAAAACTTGCTTGACATGACGACTCTAATTACCCTGTTGATATTTCGGTAACGCCAAACGAAATTATACCTAATAAGTAATTATATACATCATTTTCTAAGAATCAGCCTTTTTTGTTAAATATGTCACCAATCTCTAGCATTGCATTTAAATAATCCAAAGCGAAAGTCGTGTCGATTCCATTTTTAAATTGCCCCCTTAACTATTAAATTACCCCCTTGTGGGGCGTAAGCCCCACGTTGGGAAACATTGTTCTATAGTGAACATACTACGCGACACTTAGCGAGTTAAAAAAATACGGAAAGAGTTCTAAGTGGAATTCGTTGCCACTATCAGAAAAATTGTTTCAATCACATATTTAGTAATAAAGTTACAACAATTATTACTCCTATTGCTTCAATATCGATAATAATAGTACATAAATAAGGAAATATACTATAATTTTTATCTATTAATTTATGGTGTAAGATTAAAAATGGTGCAAAAGACAATTGTATTTTTCTATTTAATAATTCTTTTTAAGGTAGTATATTTATTATGATTTCAATTAAACATTTTTATATGTGGAGACTTAATGAAATCTTTTTGTTTGCAGAAAACACAGTCACAGTTTAATTATGGATCTGATCCTTATGATTCTTTTCCAAACCAAAATTATAGGCACTCATCCAACACACGGATAAATGGTCTTCAGTCAACACCAGAATCCAATGTACTAAATATTTGGTCAAGTCCGCCTAAATGTTCTCCACCTACTGCTGTCGCATATTACCTACCTAGCCCTCCCGTGTCACCTAAAGTGACAATTCTTGATACAAAATCAATGGACAATATAGTAAAGCCAATTATAGATAATTTTGGTGAAAGTGTACCTCCACCGACATACCCATGCCCGTTTTGTACAGGCAAATTAAACGTACCGCCTAAAATTGACATTCCGCCTCCGCCATTATCATATCCAGTGCTGCCAGGAATGATAGACACCATGCCATCTATTATCCCATTGGTAAATAATATGGATAACTGTAAGTGTTCAAATAGAAAAGCCACTATTATAGAGGACATTATTGACACATCAAGCTTACTACCTAACACTTTTAATTATGATAAAGAATTATTGGAAGGATTTTTAACTAGCTTGGGTTTATAGAAATAAAATAGGTTTTGATAAACTTGTAATCATATTTAAAATTCATAGTTTCTACGTATTAAAAATTATATTAGCCTTAGTAATTTAATAATCAATTATACCATTTATATGATTTGTTTTTCTTATAAGTATTCATCACCATTAATTCATTCTCATTAAATATTTATGGATTATTCATACTTTTAGCAATAGAAGTTATCGTCGAGATGTGATACTTGCAATATAAAACTTGATAAATGATAGTTTATAGGTATTTCAGATTCTTGAAAGAATTTTCAGAATCTAATCAGTATTTGTCGTTATTATCTAAGCAAACAACGGTTTTAATTAGTAACGACATTTATTTGTATGTAATTGCATTGTTGATTAAATATTCATAAAAATTTAAGAAGGACTTTAGTTCAAATAATATGTTTAAGAATGTTTCAAAATTATTACTTAAAAAAAAATGCATCAAAAATGCATATGTCTTTATTTTTCGACTATTTTGATGGGATTTTAGTCTGTCATGTAGTGGATTTTATATTTTGTTCATAATCTTGTGTTACTTCATTTTATATTGTGTCAAATTGGTGGTGTTTTATTTAATATGGCTGGTTTATTATGCTTAAGTGAAGTGAATGAAAATTGAATCAACACTTGGAAATATCGGAACATTATTTTAATGATTACTCGAAGATTAAAAGACAAAAAATGTCTAAAATATTATATAGAAGATTTGGCGCTTATGCCTTTACATTAAGTTGGAGATAGAATAAAACTCACTAAAAAATACATAATATATACATATTGACAATTTTAGAATTAGCAGTATGGATTAATTCCTTCGACTGTCTTATTGGACGAATATTATTACTACTACTTGTCAACTGTCAACACAACGACATTCAAAAAGCGGTCTTTTTAGGTTTGCGGCCCTATTTCAAAATATTTTTTTTTTTAACATAAAACGTAGAAAATGGTCGAAGCTCAGAAATACAGACTCGAACAGGAGATGACAAATCTAGTCAATGAGCTAGACCGAAGTTATCTTCGAAAGATGCAGGTAAATTTGGAGGTTATTTTCATGATAAGTTCATATCTAAAATTATGCAACTCTTCACTATTTAATACTATAATAACTATAACTATTCAGTATTTAATAATGATCTAAAATATTGAAAATGTTACAAAGCGCCACATGAAGATAAAATTACGTTGTTATAAAGTTAGATATAATATCGTTCTCTCACATTTTGATTTTCTGCTTATTCCTACTTACACTCAAAGAGATCTGTAGGTAGCACACATATCCATATGTTTTATTAAATTTATTTAATTAGATAAACTATTTATTTTCCGCTTTTTAGTACCTTATGGGGTTTTTATTGATATTGAAGTCGGTTAATTATTATTTTTTTTAATTTACTATTTAGTGTCATACTACTAGCATACATATCTCGACAACTCCTATATGTATTTTGCGTTGGATAAATTCTCCAAACCATTTCAGTTAGATAAAGGGAAAAGCAAAAATCCTCCCACTTTCATGTGTAAGCATGTATGCGTGCAAGTGTGTGGAGGTGATATGTGTAATGTTGTTGCAGTGTTCTAGGATTTTGTGCCACTGTATCGCACGAACAGCGTACTCAAGGGCTCCACACAGTTACTGATACCAAAAACTATTAGGAACATATGATTTAGACTAGAAGTAGGAAATACCATTCCTTGTTAATTATTTTGATTGTTCTGAACATAGCCTTGAGTTTGGATTTGCGCATAATACAGCTAAGACTTAAATACAAAAACAACATTAACATTTCTTTTTTCTCGAACTGACTATGTTGTTGATCTATCAAGGTCTTAACAACTTCAACGGACTACAAACATTAACATGTTATTATGAAAATCTAAACTGAGCGTTTATTTATTCTTGAGCTGTTTCAATGTTATGCATATAATACATATTTATACCTATCTGTACTCTGGGAAACTATATTCAGAAGGTCAAAAAGATTGTTAAGGATTGTAGTTTTAATAATGAGTAAATTTATTCAAGGCTTTTCTTTGTTTTTTGTTTTATATCAGCTATACTTTAGTGTGGCCTTAATCTCGCTTCAGATATAAGAAGTACAGATTATAGTTTAAGTGTTGTGCAATTCATAGTCAGGTGAAGCTATTAAGACCTTGCTGGGTCAATAGTGTAGTCAGTTTGAGATAAAAAAATAGTGTTGTATAATTTATATTGTTGTTATAATATAGGAGTTTTTAAAACATGAGAATAAACATTCACTCTGAAAGCTTGTATAAGTGTGTTTGTTTTAGTAGGAAAATCAGAGCCTGAAGTATCTATGACTGGTTAAAACTTGTAATAATGAAGTATCTGTGGCTAGTTAAAACTTGTGTTTGGAAAATTATCTGATAAGAAATATATATAAGAGTTGTTGAGGTATGTATGCTTGGTACACATATATGCTCCAACAACTCATATATGTATGAATAGTTAGCTTAGGTCAGCTCAGATAGATCGCGAATTGCACGTATAAGGCGACAGGCCAAGTCAAGGTGTGCTATGCACCCTTGAGCTAGTTGCTCAAATAGAATCGGCTGAGTGCCGCAAGCGCTCGTTTTAGTGATCGGGTGAAGCTGTTAAGACCTTGCTGGGTCAATAGCATAGTCAGTAGAAAGAAAAAATGTTAAAACTTGTAATAATGTATCACAATTTCCACCAGTTTTGTTTATGTATGATTCGAACATTACCCAAAGTTACGTCAGTAATAATCTATGCATTTAATTATCTATCTATTTATCTAATACTTTTTATATTTATATATATTCAGGATCTGGGAAAGGGTGTCATCTATTTCCTTGAAACTTAGTATGTTGGTAGTTTCGGACACGATAAATTGATCTAGCTAGATTTTATTCATAGAAAACTTTTTAACAGAGTTTTCAGGCAATGAAAAAATATAGCTAGAATATAAAGGTAAATTTCATTGGGGTTGTCAAAACAAAAATAGCTCAAATGGAAATTAGTTGCTTCGAAAATCTGTGTAACCCTAGTTCAAATCCGAATGACAGCAGAAGAGAGATATATATATATATATACTAGCTGACCCGTGCAACTTCGTCTGCACCAAATTGGTTTAAACCTGTGTCAATTATATTTTTAAACGCGAAAAATCGTTATGAAGCTAAAACCCGATTTTAGCGACCTCAACCGTTTGCATTTGTAAATCCGAACAATACGGGGACTTACTTAAACATATACCCATTTGGTATGTGAGAAATATTTTAAAGTAAGCATAAAACCCACTCACAAAAGCGACAACAACTTGGTTTTAATTAGCTCTTTCTCTGGGATAATTTACCAAGTGGTGAAAAATGAATAATTACTAAAATGGCTATTAAAAAATAAGGGTTGATTGTAGAAGGGTGAAAATTGAGGATTGTGTGTATTTTTGTATGTTGTATCATAAAAAAATAGAAATTAAAAATTTTGTCTAAAAAATAAAAAAAAAATTTAGGGGTGGACTACCCCTAACATTTAGGGGGATGATAAATAGATGTTGGCCGATTCTCATACATACCGGATAAGCACAAAAATTTCATCAAAATCGGTCAAGCCGTTTCGGAGGAGTATGGCAACGAAAACTGTGACACGAGAATTTTATATATTAGATATATATAGACCATATAGATATATTTTGTGAGGCAAACCTAACAGTTTTTTTTTAATAACTAAGCTAGGCTCGGTCGTCTAGGTACTATAATAAATCTACTATACTATACTAAAACAATCTATGCAATTAATTTGGTACTAATTATCTTAGTAGTCCAGTAAAGCTGTAAGTGGCGTGTGTCTATGTTAATATCTTAGTTTAAAATAATGCTGATTGTCTAATTATACAATAGAATGCTTACATATAATTTTCATTAGATAATTGCATACGGTCAGCAATTACCCATACAATGCGATGGAAATGACTTTAGGTCTACTATTGTATAAAGTTATCTATTAACTGCCAATTATTTAAAAAGGTATGACTAAAAGTAACTTTCAGGTTCAATAAATAAATAAATAATTAATGTATATCTACAAAAACTTTGAAAATCTGATTTTCTTAAAGACCGGCATGATCTAAATACTAGAAACTGTAGCAAACTGGTTATCTCATGTTGCAGACTCAGTAAAAATAGTAATAATTGTTTGGTAACAATTTTAGGTTTTACAACAAAGTCTCAAAGCATATTACCAATTTACCGTACTGTAAATTTTAGGACCATTTGTCAAATAAAATCAGCTGAGTGTCTTAAGCTCTCGCCTTAGAAGTCAGTGAAGCTCTTAAAACCTTGCTGGGTCCATAGCGCAGTCAGCTCGAAAAAATAATAAGCCCCTTATCATTGAATAAAGTATTTTTGATTTAATTTGATTTAGTAATAGTTCTTATTACGTATATTCTATCTTATTTTTGTTTTTATTTCATTTGAGTAGGAAAAGGTTATTGTTGTTGTTTATATGGCAGCTTCATTATCACCTTTTATGGCCATTTTAAAATTATAATCCACAAATTAATATTATGTTGACCAGTTAAGGATTATAATTACCGAGGTGCTTTGGCTTTATGTAAATGTTACTGTGATTATATTTCTCCAGGGTGATATGCATAGATGTGCAGCCAAATGTTGTGATGATCCTCAGACTTCTTTGGAGAGAGTACATGGCTGTATTGACAACTGTACAGGGATGCTGAATCAGGCAAATAATTATGTTCAAGTAAGTATAATCTCTTAGGCTTGAATCTAATTTAGGGCATTGGATGCCGTTGTCACTTTTTGTATGACGAAAAAAGAGGACGCCGAACGTGAGAGGGAGAGATCGGCCGATGCTCCTGCTCCTCGCCGTAGGAGAATCGTTCGAGGAAGGAGGCGTGGTGGATATCTCTTTCACCACGTGCCTCCCTAATTAATCTCCAGGCGGCAGGTGCGAGGGCACCTGTTGCCATGTAATGGAGGTCCCGTGATGAAGGAGCACGGCAAGCCGCTTTTTCTGAATGAAGCAAGGGAGAGAAACACAACATCTCTCAGAGGGGTCCCCGTATCAACATCTTCGGGTAGACCCGAGCGCGTGACCAGGATTAGTGGAACTATATTTGTCGCGCACCTGCAACTCTGGTCAAATCACGCGCCTAGTTGCCCAGGGGTTTTAGCTGGTAGGAGTCCGGAATAACTCTCTCGCTGTCCCCCGGCTGTGGGAGGTGTATCCCACGTAGGATTTCCCCTGGTTAAAAAAACGGCTTGAATCTAGTCTGGGTATTATAGTATTAATCTTTATTGAATACAAATATCCTTAAGGCATGAAAAGATTGCCCTTTACAGAATTTTAATTCAGTGTATTTTTTATTTTTTTGTATCATAGGAGGTGCAAACAAACAGGTGGGTCACCTGATGTTAAGTGATCACCACCGTCCATAGACACCAGCAACACTAGAGGAGTCGCAAGTGCGTTGCCAGCCTGTTTTGGTGAGGAGGGGGAAGGGAAGAAGGGCAGGGAAGGCGGGTCGCCCAAGCTCTGACTGACCGAACGAAACGCAACAATGCAAGCACTGTTACTTCATGTCGGTTTTCTGTGAGAGGGTGGTACCACCCCGGACGAGCTGACCCATTCATGGTGAAACAGGTTATAGGATCAGCGTAACAAAATATCACAGAATTCAAATTATTCCTACCAAAATTAATTGTGTGACAAGATTTACAGAGCTTTCATTTTGATGAACTGTAAATGCCACTGAAACAAAAACATGCCAAAAATTGATGTCTTTTTTCAAAATGGCAACAATGTCAATTGAATGGAAGTCATTAACGATGGAGATTGCACCTGACAATTAAACAGATTTCTTTATATCCAAACCGGGCTATCTACAAACAGTTACTTCAAACAAAGCACATGTTAACTGCACATAAATCTTGTTGTTGCATTACAAACGTACACAAGAGGACTACACTAAAAACTAAAGTTTAATTTTGTTAGTTTTAATAAATTTCGACGAGCATTTTTTTTTTCTTGAACTAATTACGCTATTCAACTAGCAAGGTCTGAACAGCTTCACCGGACTACATCAAGCATTCTACAATTAGGTGATTATCCGTAACAAAGGTTAAAAGAGCGAGACAGAGAGAACCGTTTCTAGAGCAATTAAAAATCTATACTAATACTATAAAGAGGTAATGTTTTTTTTTTATCGAAGCACGACATAGTGACTGCACTATGCCTGATGTTAAGCATAGTACAATCCAAAAACATCGGCAACCACCGAGAGACAGATCATCCATCGCCGGTCGCCGCTGTCATGCCGGCCATAATGATGAAAGTCATCCGGTACTGGATTTGCACAGGCTGATCCCGAAACGCGACGCGCAGAAGCGAGTCACTATCACGGGCTTTTTCGTCATATGCATGGTGGTTGCGACCCAGTCGGGCTGTAAAACCCTACCACCCCGCTATCGCCATTGCCTCGTTCGTTATTCAGCAGGGTGCACCACGTGCAGGTGAGGTTGGTTTGGGTGTCTCAAGTCTTAAGATGTTACTCGACACCCCTTACACCCCTTATGACGTTGTAAAGGGTAATCTCAGGAACTAATGGTCCGATTTGAAAAATTATTTCAATGTTATATAGCTCATTTATCGAGGATGGCTATAGTGCTCCTCTCCTATTGGTCTTAGCGTGATGATGTATAGCATATAACCATCCTCGATAAATGAGCTATATAACACTGAAAGAGTTTTTCAAATCGGACCAGTAGTTCCTGAGATTACCCCCTACAATGTCACAAATACACAAACTTTACCTCTTTATGATATTAGTATAGATATAGTATACATATGTAATGTAAAAATAATAGTGAAAGAAAATAGTGTTAGGTTTTACAATATAGTTTCAAAGCAAGTAGCCGGTTTGCCGGACTGAAAATTTAAGCGCCACGTCAAGCGGGTGTTAGTGTCAAAGGGATATTATAGAGTGGATCATTATGTGAACGATGATGTCTGGAAATGACTTTTTTTTTTTCGAAATGACTGCGCTATTGACCCAGCAAGGTCTTAACAGCTTCACCGGACTACTAAGATAAGTGCTTAAGGCACTCAGCCGATTTTATTTTGGCTAAAGGGTGCACGGCACACCTAGGCTTGGCTGTTGCCTGTTGCATGCAAAATCGCGACCTATCTTAGCCAACCTAGCTAACTATTCATATATGTATGAGTTGTTGAAACGTATATGTGTACCAAGCATACACGCCTCAACAACTGCTCCATATATTTATTATCGGAAAATTGAGAGTTTTTCAGTTCGATAAGGAAAGAAAAAAGTAAACCCTTCCACTTTCATGTGTAAGCGTGTAGGCGTGCACGTGTCTGGGGGTGATCGTGTAGTGTTGTAGCGGTGATTTATATTTGTGTGTCACCGTATCGCGCAAACAAAGCACTCAAGGGCTCCCTACCGAGGGATCGAACCTAGGCTTGAGCCCCTGCCGTGGGAGGCCTAATCGGGTCTCTGGAATTGACTTCTCTCTGTGCATCCACTAAAAGTTATTGTATGATATATTGTGGATATATATGTTAAAAAAATGTACCCGATCGAGTTTCTTGCCGGTTCTTCTCGATGGCTGGGTTGTTTTCTGAATCCGTGGTAGTTTTTGACGTTCATAAGCGCCTTATTAGGACCTAAACTGAAAAAGTATTTTTGATTTGATTTGATTCGATTATTAAATTATTCTGTTATTAACTGGTATATTTCAAATTATTGCGGTGTTTTGAAGTTGGTGAAAATTATGTCCAAAGATTTACGGTATATAGATGAACAGGTAGGTGATGGTAAAAATGATGAATGAATTTGTTGAACAGGGCGAGATAAACCACTTGCAGAACAGGTTGCAGAGGTGCGTGATGGACTGTAATGATTCAGCGAGGGACAGATTGGGACCAAACCCTAGTCAGGAGACTGTTAGTATACAACTGTGTATAATGTACTTACTTCTGCCCGCGACTTCGTCCGTTTACGCAACGGAAGCTCCAAAAAGGAAACGAAAACTCGATTTTGAAAAATTGCTCATTGGTGCCCCGCTCCTATTGGTCTTAGCGTGATGATATATAGCCTATATAGCCTTCCTCGATAAATGAGCTATATAACACCGAAAGAATTTTTAAATCGGACCAGTAGTTCCTGAGATTATTGCGTTCAAGCAAACACTCTTCAACTTTGTACAGTATAGATAATATGTTTTTTTATACCCTATAGGAGGCAAACGAACAGGCGGGTCACCTGTTGTTAAGCGATCTCCGCCGTCCATAGACACTAACTAGCAACACCAGGGGAATCGCAAGTGCATTGCCAGCCTGTTTTTGAGGGAATGGAGAGAAAGTGAGAGGGGCTAGAGAAGAGGAGAAATGAGATGGGTCTCCGGCACTCTCACTGACCGATCGAAACGCAACAATGCAATCACTGTTTCTTCACGTGGGACCCCGGGCGAGCCGACCCATTCATGCTGAAACCAATAATAGCTTCAGCGTGGCTCTACCACCTACACCACTGTATATAGTGACACCTATTTTAACATAAGAGAGGCCCGCGGACGAAAGTTAGTTTATAATCTTACTTGGATATATGTTTGTGTGTGTGAGAGAAGTTGTTTTTTTTCAACAGATCGATAAGTGCACGATAGATTTCGAAAAGTGCGCAGTGAAATGTGTCGATAAGCACATTGCCCTCATCCCTAGTCTCATGAAGACAATGAAGAATGTACTGGCGAGTGGAAAACCACCTCCGCCGAAGAATGAATGAATGAAGACTCTCTTGTATATATCAGTGATATTATAACTAAAAAAAATGTACAATCACGGGACCCTTGGCAGATGTGAAACGCCGAAATTGTTTTGTATAAGTTATTGCATAAAAAAACAGATTACAACAGGAATCAGCTATGGCATAATGAAAAGATAAAGCATTATAAATTTATGCCATAAAATAATAACTGTTTATTTATTTTATTACATAAATATTTATTTTTATTAGACAGAAAGAAAAAAAAAAACAATTTGAATCTTATCTATCTATATATCTAATACCTTTAAACGAGCAAATCTTGTATATTTTTATATTTGTATATATTCAGGATCTCGGAAACGGCGTCATATATTACCGTGAAACTTAAATATGTAGATAGTTTAGGGGACGATAAATTGATCTAGGTATTTTATGCATAGAAAACTTTTTTTTACTGAGTTTTGAGGCAATGAAAAAATATAGCTAGAATATAAAGGTAAATTTCGCCGCCGCTGTCAAAACAAAAATAGCGCAGATGGAAATCTGTTGCTTTGAAAATTCTTGTGACACCAGTTCGAATCCGAGTGACAGCAAAAAGATATCTTTTTTCATTTTTTTTTTTTTTTGTAAAAGAAATGCTAATTTTGTGAGGCAAACCTAACAGTTTATTTGAAGTATGTAGTCCGGTGAAGCTGTTAAAACCTTGCTGGGTCAATAGCATAAACATTTCGAAAAAAAA
>JACEII010000125.1:350155-385061 GCA_014332785.1 Antheraea mylitta | reverse complement strand
CTGTTAAAACCTTGCTGGGTCAATAGCATAAACATTTCGAAAAAAAAGAAATCTATTTGAATTTAAAAATATTTTTTAAAGAGCTGAGCTAGGCTCGGTCGCCCAGGTACTGTTGTTTATACAGATGTTTTGAGTATTTCGATAATAGTGCAAAGTTCATGTTTTGCGTCGCCACGCCAGCAATCATGTTTACCCTCCGCCTATAGGTGTTTCATATCAAAAAGCTGTAGATATGTTATAAGCGCCTTGTTAAAACTCAGCTAATTGGCAAACGTGATCTCAGTATCGTGTCGGCGTTAATGGAAGCATGACATGTACTGATCGTTTCACAAAATGTCTCGAAAATATGACAAACGCCGTCCTGTGTTTTGAGATATTACATAAACTATGCAAGCAAAACTTCTTATAGTTTATTTATTCATATTATTATTATCAGGAATTAATAAATATTTTTCATATATCAAATATTACGCCAAGAAATAGATGCCAAAGAAACAAAGCAGGATGTCATGTCTGTTTCGATTATTCTTTATTTTTGTCAGGCAGATCTAAGCAACATATAACTATTTCGGTTTCAGCATCGATATTGAGAATATGCCATCTCACTTCCACATTTTATATAAGACAATTGGAGTTGCAATATTACTTTACCTATGTGTGCGTTATCGTGACATTTGTTTTGTCAAAATGTAGGTAATATATCTACAGCTTTTTAGTTGTAATGTCATTGATATAAATACTAGAAATTTCGTATAGTTTATTATAGATTATAGCTAGTGCTTTTGAATTGAAGATAGGGATTTTTGTTTATTAAAAACTTGCAAAATAATTCCACAAATTAGTACTAGAGGTTCAGGTTGAATAACAAATGTCTGTCAGACTTTCTAATTGTTGGAATTAAGAAGTTTGTTATTTGAAAGTTTATTAGATACATAAGCGTTGTATACTTTATGTAATAAAATATATTATTGTGTTCAGCCTTTTTTTTAGTACATTTTAGACACTCATAACGCAGTTTTTCCATCCGAGGGTAATTTTTGAAGAGGAACTTTAGGGACGATGTGTTTGGGACTGTATAAAAAGAAAATGTGTAAAGAAAAAGGGATTGCTATTAATGTATACACCGTGACAGTTTCAAGAGTGACATCCTTTAATAGTGTGATAGTTCATGGTCACATATTTTAACATATAAAATAATAATATCGAAACAAATACTAATAAACACAGAGAACCTAAGTTATAGTTTGTCCTAAGACTCAAAAGTATGGGTACAAATTTAAATAAATTTAGGTTAAATAAGTGGTGACAAATACTGGGAGCGGCGTCTCGGAGTTTATAACCTTCGATAAGGAAATGGACAAATGAAAGAATTAATTCTTTCATTTGTCAATAAATAAAAATAAAAGTGGGGTCCCTCACTTTTGCTTATTCAAACTTCGACAAATAATCCTCTGTTATTTGGTTGGCTTCACGTTTACTACACCCGACGGTCAATGAAACCGTACTTTAACATAAACGGGTGGAGGATAGACTACAATTTTTGTATTTTCTAGGTAATTAGGTTAATATTAAGCACCTTTTTTAAAATTTATTTCGAACGAGTATCAAGTACTGAGTATCCTGTAAAAATATAGCTAATGAGTAACCAGTCACTCAGTATATAGGTTTAAGGCTGTGAGAGAATGTGATAATATATTCTTAAAGTACTCGAAGTATGTACAAAGAGAGGAAAACGTACTTAATCTATAGCAGATTATTTTCTGTTGGATCGTAGTGACATCGTTTTTTTATGCCAAGAGGCAGCAAATAGGCCCACCTGATGATAAATGGTTACCGTCGCCTATGAACAACTGCAACACCAAGGTTACCACTGTTGCCGAACTTGAAGAGCGCGTTTCAGTCCCTTCTTGAAGAGCCCTATATCATAGCCCTGAGGAAATACCGTGCTGGGTAACTCATTCCACAACGCTAGCGTACGCATAAGGGAGGTTTGAGAGAACCTCACGGTAGTCGCCATTCTGCTAGCTTTTAAGGTGTGTGGATGAGTAGCCAACCAGCGGCGGGAGGTGCGAGTTTCAAAAGGTGAAGAGGGCACCATATTAAAGAGTTCCTCAGAGCACTCTCCATTATATATGTTGTAAAGCATACATACACAGCCAATGTCTCTACGAAGTTCTAAAGTCTCTAGTCTGCGTGTTAATTCACGCACTTTTAAAAATTATTCTGTGTTGTGTATACTTAACATTGTCAATATACTAGGTGAAATGTTAGACACTCGCAGAATTCTAGAATATGACACTTTATGGTCACATTTAACATATAAAATAATGAAAACAAATACTAATAAATAAAAAAGAAAACCTAAGTTAAAGTTTGTTCTAAGCATTTCAAAAATATAGTTACAAACGTGTAAATAAAATAATAAACTTATGTTATTGTCAATGACAATATATTTTTAGCCAGTCTCCGTACTACTAATCTGTAGTAATATAGACTATATCGGAGGGTAGACGCCATTGATCGATGTTATATTTTAATGTCTGGTAGTTATACTGTGAACGGCCATGTATGGGGCGGCGCGGCGCTTGTCTTGTTATTTTTTTTTATTGTCTATGTATATATAAATTGACCAGTTTTATTTTAACAATTTATTTTGATTTCGGAAAACATATTTTTGTAAAATCACGGTTCAAGGTATATTTGATAATAACGAACAAGGGTAGACTCGATTATGGGACCAAGTCTCCCTTACATGCTTACAATACATATGCTAAAATACATAAGTACTTATATACGTAAGTACACTACATAACTACACTTATATACATAAGTGAGTTTTTTTTGGAACTGACTATGCTATTGGCTTAGTAAGGACTTCACAACTTCACCGGACTACTCAAAAGTAAGGAAGGAGTGACAAACGCCAACTGGTCGACAAAATAAAACTAAAAGCGCATTTTTTTTTTAATTGTAGCACGGCAAAATGTCTGCACTATGCCTGATGGTAAACACAGTGCAATCCAAAAATAATAGCGACCACCGATTGACGACACACTATCCATCGCCATTATTATGCCGGCCTGCAATAAGCTGGATATGCACAGGCCGATCCCGAAACGCGACCCGCAGAAGCGAATCACTATTACGCCATATACATGATGGTTGCGACCCAGTCGGGCTGTGAAACCCTACCACCCCGCTTTCGCCATTGCCTCGTTCGTTATTCAGCAGGGTGCACCACGTGCAGGTGAGGTTAGCTTGGGTGTCTCAAGTCATGATGTTATTTGACACCCCTTACACCCCAAAATTAAAACTGTCTTAGAAGGTAATAACATAAAAGGCACAGCCAAAGCCTTCAGTATGCTTGTAATGTATTTGAAAAAGTATTTAAACGCACTTGTAACTCCGCTGGTGTTGCAAGTGTCTCTGGACGTAAATAAAAAAGCATACGCCCAACCGCCGACATTCTAAAAATTTTTGGAATGCCGAAGAGGACGACTTAACCATATACTTGAAAGAAGCCCACAAACAACATTATTTATCCTCGTATTGTTTTGTCCTCGCAATGCCTTTGGAAGCATGCGTATGAATATCAGAACAATAAACCGCTAACTATACGTAAATGGACCAACAATATCGCCATGTACGACTTGCTCTACAGTTTTATACGTAGAAATGGACACTTCTTTCCATATGATCATATCTACGCGATGCCCTGATCAAGTGTCCCAGAACATGAGACAGTACGACTTCATGATAAAACCTTACGTAGAAAATCATAAAGCATATTTTCGAGTAACATTCTGTCTTTGTTTCATTAAAATCGATTTAGTGTATCAAAAGTTATTGTAATTTTAATGATGACGTGACTTAAGTACGAGAGAAAAGTAGATAAGTAAATGGACTTAATACATTCAGATGAGTTAATTAGTCACTGTTTTTTAGATTAGCTTCCACGTGGACGAAGTCACGGGCACAGCTAGTTATTAACATTTACGCAAACACTATCAATATTAATTACTTATATCATATCACATAATCAAGAATGTTGTAAAAAATCAAACAGTTAAATTTTCGCAACGATTTCTTTAAATGAAACTCGTATAGAAATTTTATCGTGTAATTCATATAAAAGCTACGGTAAATTGTTTAAACTATACAAAATTCGTTTATACTTGTAGCGATGGAGTCAAAAAAAGTTTTTATTTTTTTAATTTACTGCGTTATTGTAAGTAATGCTTTTCCCCCGTTTATTTTAAACTAATTATATTATATGATTATTTAATTTCGATAAGTAACAGGTTTACGTATATCATCTTCATATTCGGGCCCTCATTTCACCGAAGTAGGGTTGGCACAACATGTCTTTTTCCATTCTCTCCTGTCAGATGTCATCTCAGTATGCACACCTTTTACACACATATCATATTTCACATAATCCATCCATACCTTTTTCGGTCTTCCTCTACTCGTATATCCGTCCATAGTCATATTCATAGTCATCATCATTTCTAGTTACATGGTTTTCATCTCATTATGACATGCCTATACCATGCTAACCTATTACTCCTCAACTTCTCTGTCACTGGTGCTATTTAAAAACTTCCTCTGATATACTCATTCTTAATCTTATCCATTCTAGTCACACCACACATCCACCTTAACATTCACATCTCTGCCACATGTAATCTTCTCTCATCCGTCTCCTTCGTAACCCAGCACTCAAATACATACAGCATGACGGGTTTATATGAGTTTTATAAACCTTCCCTTTGAATTAATACTTTTACGTATATAAATTAAACTAGCCTCTGCCCGCGACTTCATTTGCGTGGAATAAATACTTTGGACTAACGCAAACACGCAGCAGAAGCTCTCAAGGGGAAAAAAATCCCCGATTTTTGAAATTCTCATTAGGGCTCCGCTCCTATTGGTATTAGCGTGTTGCCTATAACCATTCTCAATAACTGAGCTATATCACATTGAATTTTTCATATCGGACTAGTAGTTTCTGAGATTACCCTCTACAACGTCACAAACTCACAAACTTTACCTCTTTATAATATTAGAATAGATTATCCATTTTTAATGTAATAAACTCCCATTTGCGTCAATATAGAGATATGATTTATTCTAAAATGAAAATGCTGTTATAGGGTGGATCAATATGTGAACGATGGCGACGTCTAGAAATGACGACCCTCTCTGTGCATCCATTAAAAACTAATGTTTATAAAAATATTAATAATGAAGATCGATTTGTTGCCGGTTCTTCTCGATGAGTAGCTTTGACGTTCATAAGAGCCTTCCCAGGAGCTCTGGTTCTCTGATTCCTCTGGAAAAGTACATTTTTCTGGATAAAATGTTTCCTATGTCCTTTCTGATGATGATTGGTTAAGTTTTTAAAAGTTGAAAGTGCAACAAACTCCTTTTCGTGTTTATAATATGAGTTACGGTATACAACTAGCAAGTAACTGCAGCTTCGTAGAGTTTTTTTATTTTTTATGCAGTAATTCTTTTACAGTCGTTATTGTACTTTAGATTATTACTAGTTTTAGTTTACGGTTTCGCTTGAATTAATGTAGAATTAACATATAATTTGCAGATAAATGCGCAATTGATATCTTCTTTCCGGATGTCGACAAAACTTCGTAAAGTTAAATTACCCTCATGCGGATGCCAAAATCCTGTAGGCGTCCCGTGCGGATGCGGTAATGTCCTTCCGAATCCAACATACAATTGCGGATGCTCAAACCCAGGGATGTGCGGATGCCAGAAATACTGGGATCAAATGGATATACCCTCCTGCAGCTTGGAAATGCCCGCTCCAATCGTTATGGACGCTCCATATAACGTAGCACCTGAAACGTGTGCTTGTAGATCTGTGGTCACCATGCCCTTCGAATATTTACCTATGGAAACCATGGCTTTAAATTTGTACGGATGTCAAAGTGTTAGAAAACCATGCGGATGCCAGATGCCAGCGATCCAACCAACCAATATATATGACTTCTTGTCGTACATGGATATTCCGTGCGGATGCCAAAATGTTATAAAACTAACAAACTATGACTACGTACCGTGTGGATGTGGAATTCCCCATTGTGGATGCCAGGCATCGAGGGATGCTACAATATGCGGATGTCGTACTGGTACAGTCATGCCAAATTATCTCCCAGCTATAGAGCCTGTTACGAATGTATTTTCCGGACTAGGTGTCCCATATCCATGTGGTTGTGACGGAAGGTGTTATATGCTAGATATGCCTTGCGGATGCCAGGCGTCAGCATGCAACTGCGGATGCCAGCGATGCGGATATGGATGCGGCTGTGGATGCGGATGCATGTGCGGATCTGGATGTGAATGCGGCGGAAAATATCTACGCCAAGTGACTCTACAACCACCATTTTTATAAATTTTATTTTATAAAAATAATTCTTGTACAAGATTTTGATATGTGTATAAATAAATAAATTATTGTTTATTAATTAAATACTTTCTTATTGCTTTCGATGTTTCTGCAAAAGACTATGACCAATCGATGCGCAATTTTACGTAGCTTTTTTCTGGATATTCATTCTTTAGATTCGAATGGAGTGGGAATAAGGTAGTAGTTAGTTTTTAAAAAATATTGTAAAAAAATCATCAAAATTAGTGTTTAAGAGACCCATCACAAGCCCATGGGCATGGTCCTAAAGGCATGGGAATAATCGCTATGGCAACCCACAGCGATTTCAAACTCTGAGTAATCCAATGTTATAAGTTTTCTCATATACGATGGTTTTGAAAGAATATTCCTCAGGTTAGCAGCACCTCACGATGTGTTCCATAACCGTCAATCAATACTGATTATTTAATCGTATAGCTAAATAGAGTATCTACCTTTTATTATCCTCGGTTTATTGATAAGATTACTTGCGAGATTTGATTCATATGGAACAGAACAAAATATTGTTGTTATTTAGCAACAACCGGTAAGCACTTGCAGGAGAATGAGAAGACGCGAATAACATCAGGCCCCACCATTCTAATTAGTAAATATGCATGAATTCCGAAAAAATACGTTGGTACATCCCGGGATTCAAATCTGCGGAAATCGGATTGATTTCACCACGACTTCTTTTACGATAAACAATCAGACATTACGATAATATCTAATCATAGATAATTATAAAGGTTTCACAAAATAGAATCACTGAGAGATATGCAATTAACGCAACAGTTTGTTGGCTAATTATAACTACATAATAAATGCACGGAGATGTCTTGTATAAGCCATAATCGTATCTCATTCGTGTCAAAGAAACGTTGACTCGTTCCTGTTAGGGTTTCACGTGAGTATAACCAATTGTTATAATTTACTAGCAATCTCCCGTGGTTTTGCACATAATCTCCATGCAGCAATTAATTTCGACCCTTTTGTTATATCATAGGAGGCAAACAAAAAGGCGGGTCATTTTATGGTAACTGATCACCACCGTTCATAGACACTAGCAAAATCAGAGGAGTCGTAAGTGCGTTGCCAGCCTTGTAAAGGAGGTGGGCCTCCAGCGCTCTCACTGACCAAACGAAACGCAACAATGCAAGCACTGTTACTTCACGTAGCTGTTTCTATGAGAGGGTGGCACTGCCCCGGGCAAGCTGACTCATTCATGCTGAAACAAGTAATAGCTTCAGCGTGGTCCTATCACCTTCAACGTCTATTTTATATCGTAATATATATAACACATTAAATCTGGCGGAGAATTGTTTTTTAAATGCAGCTGTCGAAATACACATATAGATGCTTGGAGGCAGGTTTTCAACTTAAATATTGTATATATTTCAATATAGCCAGACTTTGGAAAAGTCCTGCCACCATGCTTTAATCTCATTACTATTGAAGTAAAACTTGTTTAGGCGCGACTAGAAGGTAACTGAATGACAATGCAACGGAAGGACGTTACGGCAATATGGCGTCACGTTTTTCTACCATTCGGTTTTTAAATATTTTTGATTTTGTTAATAATAGCTTATAAATAAATCGATCAGAAATTAAAATAATACAAAAAAAAATATCTTGAATGATAATAAAAATCAATATAATTAATTATGTATATATGGGCGCGCGACCGTGCTGCCATCTGGTTTCAATGTAAGTAAGTAACAAATTAAATCAAAGCTTAATTAATTGTAGTACCATCGACCAGCCAATTCGGAACTTAAATAACAAGTTTTACTTCAATATCTATATAATATCCACACAAAACACCATTGCTTCAATGACAATTCAAATCAATAACGAATTAAAAAACACAGCAGGACAGATGCTATATATTAATAGTTTGCTGCTCCTGCAGATTTACTTACAATGTCCCATGTACCAGTAGGTATAGGTTAGCAACCACCCTTGAACAGTACAGCGAGCAATATGCTTTACGCTAGAAATAAGTGCGACATTAGCTCAGCAGGACTTTCAAATTGTTAACATTGAAATTAGCAGATAGCGCTTCTTTTTATAAAGATAATATTCTTTCAGATAATATGGGAGTTCAACTCAAAATAATCATGACATTTATCTTCATATCTGTTTTAAGAAAGACATCAGCACAATGTCATAACGGAGCTCCGACCCGAAATCTCATAGCCTCAGCTCTGCAAGATATATTGTCGACAACAAACACAGAAGGAGCTTTACAAATGCTGAAGATGGCCGCCGGACCGACCCGTAAACATCTAGTATCAGAAGCACCCTTACCAGTCCGATTATCACCAAAAACCACGGAGAATTTACCATTACAGGCGTACGTTGCAAACGAAATGCCTCGGCAGGTTCTGACAACCGAAATACCAATGCCATGTGTTATGGCAGATAAAGAAATTAGAATGGTGAGACCAAACGAAATTGGAATACCGCGGGTTATGGCAAATCATGAAGTTATGGCATTTATAGAACCAAATGAAATAGTTATGCCACGAGTTATTCGAAAGGTAATGCCAGATGTATACGGAAGGCACGTTTATGGGAAATCTGTAGTGGAACCAAACAGAAATTGTTATGAGTATCGTGTGGCTGATTATCCACCTATTTTAAGGGACGAGGCCGTATGTCCTTGTTCAGCGAATTCCTTGATGAGCCCTTACTTACCGGGGGCCTCCCCAGTGTCAGCGTTTTCATCAACAGGTTCAAATATGTTACCACCACCGACACAAGCTCGGAGCCAATATTTGCGTAAAATACCTATCCCTCCTCCCACTTTATGATGTCACTAGCAGGTTCCATTTCTCCTGTGAAAATAATTTTCCTGCTTATAAATACAATGTTTTTACATGCGTTTGTGATCAGTCTCTTGTTTTGAATTGCTATTTTGCCAACACTGCCTAACACATACATGACTCTTTTACGAATTTTATGGTATCCTTGTTATATTATGTTACCGTTACTGTTTAGGTGCTGTAGAAAAGCAACTAATATGTAACCTAAATAATAACTTTCTAAAGGGCTGGTCAAAATATGTGTAACAGTTTCCGGGATTTGTCCCAATAAGTAACAGATATTTAATTTTATTTACGAGTATATGTATAGGATAAGCTTACAATACGTGTTTTTCGGACAGTAAAATTTTCAATGGATGTTTATAGATTGTTAAGTAATCTATTGTCTAATATAAATTTATGTTTATGCGAAAATTTTGCAAAACATTTTATTTATTTTTTAAGTTAATTTATTATTGTATTGTATTATTGAAATAAATATTTAAATTGTATGTTCATTTTGTTATTATTGTGTAAATTACAACCCTCGGTTTGATATCTATGGAATACTTCTCATAGTTATATAATAGCACGTTTTGAGAAATCATTGACGAGTGATTTTTTAGTTCGAAACAGAATTTGCACGCGTCTTTGTAACACATCATGAGTTTAGCTTGGAATGCAATCTGCGCAAGCCGGTGTCACATCAGTACCCCTTTTTCGGCGACTTTAATTGACTAAAAAACTCCACGACAAACCGTATGCCACACTATGGGGGTGTCTTAGTGGGGGCGGTTTCACGCTGCACTCGACTTAGGCAGCCCCCGTTGTGAGACTGCCTCTCAGCCTGATGAACTCGTGTAATGGAGGTTCGAGGTCCCAGCCTCTTCCTCCCTGGGTTCAGCCAGCAACGGAGAGGAAGACCTCAACCGCCACCCCACTATTGATTTTTTAATAAGGCTTTGCTCCCCGTCCGCCTCAACCACCGTGAAGGCCTCTCAGTCCTACTCTATCCCTAACCCTACCCCCTAAACTAAGTTAGCTAATCTTACGTACTTTACTGTACCTTATCCCTCCTCCCACGCAGTACCGACAGAACGTAATTGCTGGGGCGGCAAGAGATCGGTCTATGCTATTCCCGTTGGATAGCCGCCCCAACAGTCCGCCCGGTGGAAGGAGGCCGCTGGGCCCCTACCTATGGAAAAGCAGACTGGGTACACACCAGCTGCCTCCCCTGTCCACCGGATTTGTACAATGAGGAGATGAGCCCCCTGGCCTATCCCATCAGATCTTACTACAGTAGCGGGAGGAGTTGGGCAAAGCGCCGCCTACTCTCATCAGTTCTCCTTTAACGCAGAAGGGGCCATAATTCGCCAAGCCATTTCGATATATCATTGACAAATTCCCCAAATTACCCATCCCTACCGCCGCCAAAATGCGAAGCTGGCGCTTACGTATCCCATTTCTAACCCCAATTTTATCTACCTAACCTTCCCCCTCCTACATAGCCTACTCATCGTAAGTCTAACCTAATTTAACCAACCCTAGATGAGAAATTTGAGAGAAATAAATAGTCCACCTATTAATATACACCGTAAGATATCAATCACATGGCCGGTGTGGATTATCTTCTCTTGACCAAATCCAGTTGCAGTTGCGTTAATACGAACTTGGTTCGGGGGAATGTGATTGATATCGTCCGACTTTTTTGGGGAGACAGACTAAGTGTGTTAGGCTATCTGTATCTCTAGCACGAGAGGCTCATCCTTGGTTGGCTGCCTGGGTGACATGTGTTAGCTGTTTCGAGCCCATGTCACTCCAATACGGCAGCAGAGGGTACACCCGAGGAATTTTAGTCCGTGGGAGTCGGACATAACCCACTTTCTCCCCCGAGAGGGTGGCATATTCATGAAGGAATTCCACACGTAAAAAAGGTTAGACTTGCGAAACGAAAAATAAACAGTGGTGGCGTTAATGCGTAAGTATCATTTCTCTTTGATTATTTGATATCATTTCCAGTTATCAGCAATTTCAACTTAGAAATATTAGATAGTACGATACGTGGATAACGCTGCAATTTCTAATGATAATCAACTAGCAACTGCTCACGGTTTGGTCTCCGTCAAATTAATATAAAACCTATTGAAAATAAAATACAACTTAGCGTCACCTAGTAAAATGAATAACTAATTGACTCCCACAGACCACAAATTAAAATATATATTGAATTTATAAATATTGTGGGTCTACATATTCAAAACCTTATCTAATACCTTTAAACGATTCTTGTACATTTTTATATTGTTATATATTCAGGATCTCGGAAACGGAGTCAGTGATTTCCGTGAAACTTAGTATGTAGGTAGTTTTGGGGACAATAAATCGATCTAACTAGATTTCGTTCATAGAAAACTTTTATATCTGAGTTTTTACGCAATGAAAGAATATAGATAGAATATAAAGGTATATTTCGCCGCCGCTGTCAAGCCAAAAATAGCTCAAATGGAAATCGGCTGTTTCGAAAAACCGTCTAAGCCCAGTTTGAATCCGAGTGACAGCAAAATATATATCTTTGTAATATGTTTTTTTGTATAAAATACTAATTCTGTGAAATAAACCTAACAATTTATTTTAATACAAAAATGTTTTTTTAAAGAACCGAGCTAGGTTCGGTCGTTTAAGTACTGTTTTTTATGTGACAAATGAAAAAAAAATACTCGAAGATTTTGAAAACTAGAACACAACAAAAACGCCATCTATAGATATCAACTATAGTTAAGTATCATTTAGGTTTGTGAAAATTAATTCAGGAGAAATAAACAAACGCACATCGCATTTAATATATATTTAACTTGTTAGTTTTTGCTTGTGGCTTCGCAAATATTAATGTCAATTTGACTTATCCCTTGGAAATAGTCCTTGTTGTGGATGAAAAGTAATATGTCCTTTTTCTAAATTCCTGGCAATGTCTATGCAATACCTTACAATTATTAATTGAGTATTTCAAAAAACGTAACAAACAAACTTACATTCAAATTTATAGTATTAGTTGGTATGATAAAATATTATTCAACAGCATTAAATTACACAAATAGTTATTATATTAAAGAAATGTATTTATTTTTATATTTAGTAGAAATTGAACAATAGAAATGCTATTCGACGCTGTAGTTATATATTCGTTGTTTATTTCTGTAAGTAATCTCCACTAATATTATAAAGAGGTAAAGTTTTTGAGTTTGTTTGTGACGTTGTAGGGGCTACTGGTGCGATTTGAATAATTCTTTCAGTGTTATATTCACATTCACTGTGAATGGTTATAGACTATATATCATCACGCTAAGACCAATAGGAGCGGAGCACAGATGAAAAATGTTTCAAAATCGTGATGTTCTTTCTTTTGGAGAACTGCTGCGTGTTAGTGTTAGTGTATCTATTCCACGCGAACGAAGTCGCGGGCAGAGGCTAGTTAAATATAATTTAATATATTTTATACTCTGTCGGTATTATTATAAAAAGGTTAAATACGTATTGAATACTTGCTTCAAAAAGGTTTCGTATTAAATGCACCGCGCTCGCTAAATGTTCGCCATCTTGCTGTATGTCTCGCTTTGGTTAGGTTAGGTAAGACTTGCGAAAAAAGGATAGCGCGAACTTGCCTCGTGCGAGCGCTGTGAAATCAATATGAAACCTTTTTAAAGCGAGTATTCAATACGTATTTAACTTATTTGTAATAACAATGTATAAGTTTTATCTTTTGAACACAGTCTCATTTGATGTTAAATATTTTTTTATATCATAGGTGTCAAACGAGAAAGTAGATCACCTGATGTTAAGTGATCACCACCGTTCATAGACACCAGCAACACCAGAGGAATCGCAAGTGCATTGCCACTTTATGTCGGCGGGGAAGGGGAATAGAGGGAAGGGAGAGGGAGGGAGGTGGTTCTCCGGCGCTCTCTCTGACCGAACGAAACGCAACAATGCAAGCACTGTTACTTCACGTCAATGTTCTATGAAAGGGTAGTACTACCCCGGACAAGTCAGTTCATTCATGCTGAAACCAGTAATAGCTTCAGTGTGGCTCTACCACCACCAAACAAGCTAAGCTAAGCAAACTAAGCCTAAAGGGGCTGACTCCAAGAACACACCAACAATTTGAGAGTGGTAGGCAATAACGCGGGCTCAGAAAAAGCCCTGCCATCATGCTATGTATTGCATCATGACCTTTTGTCGAAAGCTTAAACTCCGACGTCCAAAAGACACGCAGTCTTAACAAGTTATCAACTCATCCATCATCCCTTCATGATTTCAGGTGAACACACAATGCTACATACCGCAATATATTCAAAAACCAACGCCAACGGTCGCTACAGTGTGCGCTCCAGCTTACACGAAACCCGTACCTGTGATTAATAGAGTTCCATACACCGTGATCAAAAGTTGTACTCCAGAATGTCCAATAAATCCGTTGAATTATCTCGCACCAACAGTTCTACCGTGTGGCACGACAGCTGAAGTTCCATTTGGTGATATATTGCCAGCCGGTCTGGCAAATCTGTTTCTGCCAGCAGCGTCGCCAGTTTCAGCCCTGGCACCGCCTTTATCACCTCTCCTCCCGCCATTGTCACCGTGCAATTGTAGATGTGAATATTTAAGGAAAATTCCAATACCGCCACCTTGTATTTAGTTAATAAATCAGCAGTAATCGCTATTGTATGAAATCTGTAATTCTAATGTATTATGTTTTATTTACTTTACCACGAATACAGTTGATACTCAAGAGGAAGGTGTATAAAATTATAATATGACCAGTTATTCAAGTTGTCTTTAATGGAAGGACAGAGAAGGGTGTTATTTTGAAACGTCACCATCGTTCATTTCCACTCGTTTAGTTTTTATTTAACATAACAGACAAACGAACAGGAGGAGCACCTGATGTTAAGTGATCACCACCGTCCATAGACACCTGCAACACCAGAGTAGTCGCAAGTGCGTTGCCAGCCTGTGTTGGTGAAGGGGGGTGGTGAGCCTCCGGCGCTCTCATTGACTGAACTAAAGGCAACTTTTTCTTTTTTTTTTACGGTGTACGTCTCCGGCTATAGTTGGCGCGGCACGAGATCATTATAGAATTCGTAGTGTCCCAGCGGTTGGCCAATGGGATGGGTGGGCCGCGACCGACCTTTCCTAAGTCCGGGTACGGTGGCGAGAGGATGCACGTAATCTGTCACCTGCTACTACCGGTTTTTCGTCGGTGGAGAAGGTCGCTTAGAGGGTCCTCCTCACGATACCCATCTACTTCCTAGCTTATATACCAGTTATAGCTTCAACGTGGTTCTACCATCTACAAATGTAGAAACTGTTTTGTCGGCCACTCGTTCTACTAGTGTTATGTGGCACCCGCCGATGAATTTACACCCTTTGATAAATGCCGCCACACAGACCGCGCCTGCGCCTAGTCATTTTTTTGTATTTTATAAAAATGATTTTTTTGCAATTATAAAAAACAGTCATTATTTTATGGAACAAATGTGTAATGCTTTATCTTTCCATTATGCCATAGCTCATTTCTGTCGTAATCTGTTCAATTTCGATGTTCCATATCTGCAAAGTGTCTCGTGACGGCTCAATTTTTGATATGAAACATCTTTAGATGAGGATAAACCTTATTGTTGGCGTGGCGAGTGTTTGAGATTTGGGGACGCGTTGCCATGTACAAGCAACTGTGTACAATCTCTCTTGTTGCACTGAGCTTGCATACCTATACTGTATACAGTGTTATTCACTACTTTACAAATGAGAGGGTAACCTGTGTTTGACTTATAAAAAAACGATTTTTATCTGATAAATTAACATTTATTACTTTATGGAACAAATTTGTAATGCTTTATCATTTCATTATGCTATATTTGATTTCTTTCGCAATCTGTTCTTTTATGCCTCTAAATTATACAAAACGACGAGTTTTAACTTAATCCCTTCCTCCCCTTTCCACAACCGAACTACTCGCACTGGCCTTCGTAGCCACGGTTTTACGGTAAATTGTATCTGGGAACGAACTAAAAAGTTCACAACATCCTATCTTTGCCGTACCGTGAAACTGTGGAACAATCTCCTGGCTAGTGTATTCCCTCCTTCCTATGAAATGGGGTCCTTCAAGCGTAACGTGAAGAGACACTTACACAGGCCGGCATGACAACGGTGACCGGCAATGGATAGTATGTCTCTCGGTGGTTGTCGATGTTTTTGGATTGTACTATGCTTACAATCAGGCATAGCACAGGTCACTTTGTCGTGCTGAAAAAAAAAAAACAAAATAATTTCAATGTTTCACATCTACCAGGCGTTCCGTGACGGCTCATTTTTTATTTTTAATCAATTATCAAATTTTGTAATTTATCTGTTACGATGTTATAGAGAATATATCTATAATGTCATAATTTCTTAATACACTATCTAAAATATATCTTATCAGAGATCTATTTTTTTCATAATAAAATTACAAAATATTACATAATTCATTTATTTCAATTTAAAAGATAAACAACGTATTTATTGATAACTGTTAAATACATATAAAGTTTTCGATCTTATATTGTTTAGATTAATATAGTATATTCATTATTAAAGTGATTTAGTACAAGAAAATCGAGATTATATAAAGTAAAATAAAATATCTAAAATTTTTAATTTATATCTTATTAGTTTAAATCGGGAGTAAAAAATATAAATAAAAAAAAAGCAAAATGTTGAAACTAGTACAATACGTAGTTGTTTTTATTTATGTATTATTTATTGAAGTGAGTATGAGATTTTAATTTAAATTAAAACGTTATTTGATCCCGTTTCAAGATGTTTTGAAATCAAATTAAATTGAGGTGGTAGCTATGTTAAAACTTTGTTAGTATTTGAAGCGATGATGGCTCAATGGTAACGCGTTCGGACATATCGTTCATGGCTATAGGTTCAAACCCTTATCAGAGATAAAACTATTGAAGGAAAAGATCGGATTTGAAACCATAGTAGGTACGGCTTTTCTGTACGTTCGCCTGCTTACCTGCTATCCTTAAGTTTTTTTTTTAAGTTACAGGCCATATTATTACTTAATAGCTGTTAGAATTGTGATCAAACGCGAAAAATCAACAAGTAAAAAATAACATTAATTAAATATACAATGTTCACAATATAAATTACTTTTGATTGTTTTATTTTGATTTGATTGTTCTGTGATTCTATAAATGTATATGTGCGTTCGTTTGTTTGCTACAAACTGATCATCGTGTAATTTTGTATGTAACTTGTCAAGAGTATGAAAAAGGACATAGGTTTCACCCAAAAAGCCAGTGACTCAGTGAGCGAAAACTAGTTTCAATACAGTGAAAATCATTATATACTCTAAAAATATCTTCAGAATATTATGTTTTATTTAGTTTATTTTTTTTATCTAATTTGATTTTCAATTCGATTAATTCCAATATCATTACAGAGTGTCGTCAGCCAAACATACCAAATTCCCGGCGTTTATACACAACAGCAACAGATAACAAATATCCCGAGTCAGAAACAGGCTATACTGGGATCACTATTGACATCATACTTGACAAAAATGCCGATGGCGGAGCGAATTGATATCATTACGAATGTACTACAAAGAACACCGATTAGAACCAACGGTAGAAAAAGCAAACGGCATGAACTTGTCGAACTGTTGAAAACGTCTGCGGTGCAAAGTCTAAATGTAGCGTCGAACGCTTGTAAAACCTGCAACGAGGTTAAAAATCTCGCGGCTGAATACTCAGTACCTTTGCCTTTAAGAAATCAAGTGACAGTTAGCAGAAATGTTGCCAGCGATTTTCCTAAAACTTTAAAATACATATAATTTCCTAATATTTTTATTGTAAGGTTTAAGTGATTATTTATGATTTGTTATTTATTAAAAATAAATTATTATTAACGGTAATTATTATTATATAGTAATTAAACTAAGCTTAATAAATACTCCAAAAATTGTTTGCAGTTTTTATTAGGACGTCCATTTCTGGAAAAATCATTGAAATTAGATTTTTATTTTAATTCATAGTTTATTTATTGGAGAATGGAGAAATGATCCTGATCTTGTGCAATCACTAGACAAAGTGTGCGGCTTTCAATATCACTTACACTAGTGTGCTAGAAGGTATAAGCAAGAATAAGTGTCTAATACGTTTTACATCATGTCTAACACGTATAACTCTTATCTCTGGCTTACTGTGAATCTGTGGAATAATTTCCCGACTAACGTATCCCCTATTTCCTATAATATGGGGTCCTTTAAGTGTAACGTGAAGGGGAATTTACGCAGGCCGGCATCACAGCGACGACCGCCGAAGAATGGCGTATCTTTATGTAGTCACCGTTGTTTTTGGATTGTACTGTGCTTACCATCAAGCATAGTGTAATAAATTTGCCGTGCTACGATAAAAAAAAAAAGAAAAAGAGTTAGAGTATATTAGACCTTATTGACCATAAAATTGCATGTATATACCTTTTTTTTTCAAAGTAACAGATACAGCTGTGAAGAGATTGTTTGGAAATTTTCGGAAAAAGTTAACGAATTCTGCAATTCTACGAAAAATATGTTATTAAAACCATGATATTTTCAGGTCCTCTAATGCGTTTACCATATTGTGTTGGATGAAATACAAGGTTTGGTGTACTATTGTAGGTGGTAAAGCCATGCCGAAGCTATAACTGGTTTCAGCATGAATGGGTCTGCTCGCTCGGGGTAGTAGCACCCGATCTACAGAAACACCCACGTGAAGTAACAGTGCTTGCATTGTTGCGTTTCGGTCGGTCAGTAAGAGCGCCAGAGGCTCACCTCTCCCACTTACTTTCCTCCCTCCCTCTTCCCAACCAAAACAGGTTGGCAACAGACTTGCGATTCCTTTGGTGTTGCAGGTATCTATGGACGGTGGTGATCACTTAACATCAGGTAACTCAGGTAACTTTGTTTGCCTACTATAATATAAAAAAAAATTGCGTCTATCGGCACGAAATTTGTATTTTTATATTTACTCGCAATAATAGATTTATTTATAGGACAATGTGTTTAGGCTAAAATGGTAAGACGTTGCAATGCACAACGGTATTATCCGTCCTTGTTTAAATCCGTTAAGTGCCCTATTTTCTCCCCCCAAACCCTCACCGGCGGGGCAGTTAGTCCGAAAATTTAATGGCCACAGCGCGCATCTCTGCGACCGAATATTATAATTAAGTGCATTATAACATTATTAAATACTTTGAAGACTAGAAACTTTAAAGGTGCAATCGGAAGTGTCTGTGATTGAAGAGGAGGCCTCCTACGACCGCGAGAACCAGCCCAAAGGTGAGTCCCGTTTTTTTCCCTATCCTATCGGCCGTTGCGCATTTTAGCGATCACCAAGAAAGCATCCCGCTTCATTATTATACCATTTCACCCAATATCAACCAGCGTCAACACAATTTTATATCTATAGTTTTTGTATAATCATATAATTAGAATTGTTAATATTATATATCATGTATAATTATAGCTAATTTAAAAAAGGTTCTTTTTGAGGTATACGATTAATGAAAACACAGAAAATAATTAATCATTATATCCTAATATATAATTACAGTTTCACGTGACAGTCCTTTGCAATAGCTTCACGGAAAAGGAAACAGAAGATTTAGTGTTGCCACTATAACCTTTTTTTTTCATTTTATTATCCAATATTGTATAATTTTGGTTTGCAAGACCTTTAATGTGAGAATATTGACTTGTATAATATTTTTTCTATCCTATAAAAAATATAGTTCCATAGATAAATGATTATAAATTTCATAGTTTATAAAAAAAGTTCCTAAAAATTTAATACTATATTTTACTTAACAATTAAAATTCTACATTATATAATTAGTTATTGTTTCATGTTTTGTAATAAATCTTAACAAATCTGGTATTTTTTAAACTTACGCTGGCATGCTGCAAACGGTTTGTTGATCTGTGCCTTTTTGTTAACGTGGGGAAATCCCTTATGGATACCCATCCTCCCGGGGGAGAGGATGAGTTATGTCCGACTCGCACGGACTAAAACCCCACGGTGTACCGACAGACCGTGATGTTGGGGCGGTAAGGGATCGTTCTTCGCTATTCCCCTTGAATAGCCGCCCCAACGGTCCACCCGGCGGAAGGTTGCCGCCGGGCTCCCACCTTTAGAGAGGCAGCTGGGTACACGCCAGCTGCCCCCCCGTCCGCCGGACCTGTGCAATGAGGGGATGAGCCCCCCGACTACATCCCCTCAGGTCCGGCTACGGGGGCAGGAGGAGTTGGGCAAAGCGCCGCCTCCTCCTGCCGGTCCTCCGCTGGCGAAGACGGCCACTGAGGGGGTCCGCCTCGCGGGCCCTCTCCGCTGCCTCCTTTTGCGAGATGACTTCCTCGTAAAAGGAGGCCACTGCTCGCCACGCCTGTTCGCTGCCGAGCATGGACGAGACCACGCTCGGCAGCGACAAATCCTCTCCTACCACCGCCACCAGAGTGCGGCGCTCCATCTCCCACGCAGCACACTCAGAGAGAATGTGCTGCGCGGTATCTTCCTCAGCACTGCACTCATGGCAAGCGGCGGTCGGCTCCCTGCGAGCGATCCGGTGCAGGTACCACCCGAAACAACCGTGTCCGGTCAGCACCTGCACCAGCCTGAACGACAGGGAGCCCCATCTCCTCCCAATCCACTCCCGCAGAACCGGGCGGACGGCGTCGACGGTGTGCCTCCCGAAGAGTGCGTCCGCCAGGTCCTGCATCCACCTCCCTATAGCCCCCTCCCGCAACTCCCGCCTTTTAACTTCTATCTCCCTGGGAGCCGGAGGCTCCCCACTACGCCTCCTCCTCGCCGCCGTGAATTTATACACGGCGGCGAGCACCCCAGCTTCCAGCTCCCAGGGAAGGGAACCGGCGAGCGTAAAGGCCGCCGCCGATGACACCGTCCGGTATGCCCGGATTGTCCTCAGTGCCACCATACGCTGCGTACTGCGCAGCGCGCGCACGTTGGTGGCACCGAGGGCATCAGCCCAGACCGGTGCCCCGTAGGCGGCCATCGCCCACACGACTCCCATGAAGAGTCGACGGCACCCGGCACCCGGCCCTCCTACATTGGGGTGCAACCGGCCGAGTGCCGCCGCAGCTCCAGCAATTCGCGGTCCGAGCCCCGCAAAATGGGGCTCGAAATGCCAGCGCCCGTCCAGGGTGAGGCCCAAGTATTTCATTTGGGCCCCCACCCTGATCCGGACGCCCTCCACCATTATGTGGGCCCCAGGTGGTGGCCCCCGCCGAGGCCCATGAAAAAGTATGGCCTCGGTCTTCTCGAGGGCCACCCTGAGGCCCAACCTCCTTATGCGCCTGACCACGAGAGTTGTGGCCATCGTGGCCAGGCGCTCCACTTCCCTCCATTCGCCCCCCCGGGCTACGACTAGGGTGTCGTCCGCGTAACAGATTAGACTTAGACTATGCTTGTAATATTATTGACTACGTGACAATGGCAGTAATAATCTAAATGATTGATTGCCAAAAATAAAGATAAAAAAAAAGAAGTAAAGTATGTGCATTAGTGAGTCTGTAACGTTGTATGGGGTAATCACAGGAACTACTGGTCTGATTTGAAAAAAAATGAGTGCGTGTAACCGCCACACGCAATTGAAGTTAATCTTGTTATTTAAGTTCTGAATTAGCTGGTCGATGGCATTACAGACAATAAAGCTTTGATTTAATGTAATAATACCTTTGAACGATCAATTTTTGTATATTTTTATATTTGTATATATTCAGGATCTCGGAAACGATGTCATCTATTTCCGTGAAACTTAGTATGTAGATAAATAGTTTCGGGGACGATAAATCGATCTAGATAGATTTTATTCATAGAAAACTTTTTCTGAGTTTTCAGGCAATGAAAGAATATAGCTAGAATATAAAGGTAAATTTCGCCGCCGCTGTCAAAACAAAAATAAGTCAGATGGAAATCGGTTGCTTCGAAAATCCGTGTAACCCCAATTCGAATCAGAGTGACAGCAAAAAATATATCTTTCTTTATTTTATTTTTTTTTTGTGAAAAACGCTCATTTTATGAGGTAAAACCTAACAGTTTAATATTTCTAATTAAATTATGTTTTTTTTTTTTTAAACCGAGAACTCGGTCGCCCAGGTACTTTGTTATTAACTTACATTAAAACTAAATGACAGCACGATCGCGCGCCCATATATACGTGATTAATCCTACTGTATGATTTTTATTACTCTACATTTTTTTTTAATTTTGTTTGATTTCTATAGTGTTATATAGCTCATTTATCGAAGAAGGTTTATAGGCTATATATCAGCACGCTAAGACCAATAGGAGTGGAGCACTAGTTAAAAATGTTTCAAAATCGGGTACTTTCCTGTTGAAAATATCTAAAGAAGTACAGTCGTCGACAAAATTTGTAACCGGTGTGAATATAGTTACGCACTTAGGTATAACTAAGTATTATACTATATGCATAAAATCAAGGTAAATCAAGGATACATAAATACTAATTTTATATTTCTATAAACATATTTTAATATTTTATTGTATTATAACTACTTCTAATTTTGTAACAGTTTCTAGTACCTATCTAGATCATGCTGGTCTTTTACAGTGTTAACTCTCATATAAGCACTACCTATTGCAACTTCAAACTCAGTAATTAAAGTGACGTATTATGTATTCACACAGTTCTATTGTACGCTCATTTTGTTAGTGTATTTTTTTTTTCTTCAGTGGGTACATACAGTAGGTATTGCACATTTTTGCTGAATGAGTTTGCTAATTGTTGGACATTTATTTTTAATTTACAAATGTATTTTTTTTTTCTGTTTAACTAATCTGTGTAATTTAATTTAATTGTATGTTTGTTCCAACAATAAAGTATTTCTTTGTTTCTTACGGAATCCAGTTTTCAAACTCTTTGCATATAAATCGGATATACATAAAATTTTCAAATGATTACATTATCAAGACTATGATCATTGTTATCAGCTAGTGTAGTACAGAGTAAAAATTATGCAACAGATGAAAGAGATAACTAAATAATTTTATCTCACAATACAAGTCGTTTGATATATCTGCTTGTAAAGTCACGTAAATATTATGATAAATATATATCACATAATTATTAATATAACACATTATAATATATCATGCGTCCAAGATGGACGATAGTTTAAAATAAAATAAATTTCACTATTACATAGTGTTTTGTTTAAAATGATATTTCTGTGTTTATTTTTTATACTTCAAATAAAGGTGAGTTTATTATTTTTTAATTTTTTTTTATTGTTTTTTTTTTTTTTTTTATTGAAGCACGACAAAGTGACTGCATTATGCCTGATGGTAAGCATAGTACAATCCAAGAACAGTGGCGACCACCGCGAGACAGATCATCCATCGTCGGTCGCCACTGTCATGCCGGCCATAATGACGAAAGTCACCTGGTACTGGATATGCACAGGCTGATCCCGAAACGCGACGCGCAAAAGCGAGTCACTATGACGGGCTTTTTCGCCATATACATGGTGGTTGCGACCCAGTCGGGCTGTATAACCCTACCACCCCGCTATCGCCATTGCCTCGTTCGTTGATCAGCAGGGTGCACCACGTGCAGGTGAACTTGGCTTGGGTGTCTCAAGTCTTAAGATGTTACTCGACACTCCGTACACCCCATATTAGAGAGTATTAATTGTAACTGATTACCATAATTTTATAATTTATAGCTTTAATAATTACATATGCCTTTGAAACTCAAGGGTCAAGTATATAAAACTATGATAAGACCTGTCATGTTGTATGCATCCGAGTGTTGGGCTACGAAAGAGACGGATGAGAAAAAATTACATGTGGCAGAGATCCGAATGTTAAGGTGGATGTGTCATGGGATTAGAATGGATAAGATTAAGAATATCAGAGGAACTTTGAAAGTAGGGGTTGAAAGGGGTGTAAGGGGTGTCGCGTAACATCTTAAGACTGGGGTGTAAGGGGTGTCGCGTAACATCTTAAGACAGGGGGTGTAAGGAGTGTCGCGTAATATCTTAAGACTTGAGACACCCAAGCCAACCTCACCTGCACGTGGTGCACCCTTTTGAATAACGAACGAGGCAATGGCGAAAGCGGGGTGGTAGGGTTTTACAGCCCGACTGGGTCGCAACCACCATATATATGGCGAAAAAGCCCGTGATAGTGACTCGCTTCTGCGCGTCGCGTTTCGAGATCAGACTGTGCATATCCAGTACCGGGTGACTTTCGTCATTATGGCCGTCATGACAGCGGCGACCGGCGATGGATAATCTGTCTCAAGGTGGTTGCCGATGTTTTTGTATTGTACTATGCTTAACATCAGGCGTAGTGCAGTCACTATGTCGTGCTTCAATAAAAAAAAAGCACCAGTGACGAAGCTGAGGAGTAATAGGTTAGCATGGTACCGGCATGTCATGAGGAGAGATGAAAACCATATAACTAGAAAAGTGTTGAGTATGATGGTGGATGGATATACGAGTAGAGGAAGACCGAAAAAGGTGTGGATGGATTGTGTGAAAAATGATATGTGTGTAAAAGGTGTGAATGCTGAGATGACATTTGATAGGAGAGAGTGGAAAAAGAAAACATGTTGTGCCGACCCTACTTAGGTGGGATAAGGGTAATGATGAAGATGAGCTTTAATAATAACATATATATATATATATATATATGTATATACTACGGGCCCGGCAGAGGTTGTCCCAACTTTGATTATAAAAAAAATCATTGACAAACTGTATACCAAAACCTTCCCCGTGAATCACTTTATCCACTGGTGAAAACCGCATAAAAATCCGTTCAGTACTTTTTGGGTTTACCATGATTTTTTTTTCTCGAACTGACTACGCTATTGACCTAGCAAGGTTTTAAAGCTACACCGGACTACTAAGACGAGCGCTTAAGGTACTCAGCCGATTTTATTTTGGCAACCAGCTCAAGGGTGCTCGGTACACCTCGGCTTGGCTGTTGCCTGTTGCATGCAAAATCGTGACCTATCTTAGCTAACTAAGCTAACTATTCATATATGTATGAGTTGTTGAAACGTATATGTGTATACGCCTCAACAACTCCTCCATATATTAAATTATCGGAAAATTGGGAGTTTCTTCAGTTTGATAAGGGGAAAAATTAAGGCCTTCCAGTTTCAAGCGTGTAGGCGTGCACGTGTGTGGGTGTAATCGTGTAGTGTTGTAGCAGTGATGTATATTGGTGTGTCACCGTATCGCGCAAGCAACGCACTCAAGGGCTCCCTACCGAGGGATCGAACCTAGGCTTGAGCCGCTGTCATGAGAGGCCTAATCGGGTGGCTTACCACGAACAGACAGACGCGGTAGGGTACTTTGTTTTATACTATGTAATGATAATTCTTCTGTCCGTATGTATGTGACTGAACTCCTCCTAAACGATTGGACAGATTTTGATAAAAATTTTCGTGAGTCTTCAGGTGCATTCGAGAATGGTTTCGATTTACAGTTAAATCCGGTAGGTGATACTGCGGTTGAAATTTAAGTTTTTTTATTATCAAGTCAGGACACCGTCCGCTGGGCCCGATAGTCTATATATATAAAAATAACATCAAAAATACTTTATTCAATTTAGATCCTAAGAAGGCGCTTATGCCCGACGAAACTACCTACGTTTTGACAAAGAAATGACGCTATGAAGTCCTGTCTAACCAATAGCGTTGTCAGTACGGAAAATAAGAATAATGATGTATTTTGTTAATTACAGAATGTTTTTGGAGAATGTGGATGCCAAAAGGACAACAATTTACAGTTGAGTCAGTTATTGATCAATAGAGATTTCAACAAACAAGCTAACAGCTTGACCACGGCCAATTTGCCATATGGATTTGGATTCCCACCTTTGTATGACCAAGCTGTTACATTTCCAAATGCATTGTCAAACGACATGCCACTATTAAGTGCAGATTTTAACACTTTATTAGCAAATATACGTGCATTGCAAAATATTAATGGCTTACCACCTAACGCTTTAGAATTTCAAGAAAATCGAGCTGATAATATGTTAAGATCGAAGAAAAATATGGCGCTTATAAATGATGGACCACAGCAAATCGATTACGCTGCTAATCCTAACACAAACAGCTATTTACCAAGTCCAGTGTTTAATTCTAATAATTTACCAATCAAAGATAGTCGGTCAAATGGGATACAATTGATAAATATACAACCCAACATGAACATTCCAATAACTCAGCACGTATCAACTAACAAACTTCTATCTAAAAACCAATACGCTAATATGCCTTTTAGCAATTCACAACAACACATAATAAATGATATGCAGAACAGAAATACACTAAGTGGTACTAAAATGAATCCAATAATACTATCTAACAGAAAAAATCCTATAAATGAACAAGTCGCCGTTCATTCGCCAGGATTATCAAATAATGCTATGTGGAGTAAAGATTTCTTGAATATGTACCCACTTGCCACTGATCTTAAAGCCAATCACCACACTCCTAATCTACCTTTATCAATTATAGATGGTATACCATTTCATGTAAACAATGGCAAAGAAAACATATGGTTTCTAGGTAATGACATGCCAGCAAGATATACACAACAATCTGACTGTAAACCTGAAGTATTATCAATGAAAAATAATGATCTTTCTGTTTTAAATAATCCGTTAAACAATCCATTCAATGGTGGATTTGATTTGAACGAATTTCCTGGAGCTAAGGAACGAATTCAAACAGATAACAGTTTATTAAATATTTTAATGTACAATAATAAATCGCCAAGTTACAGCTGGTTTAATGCTAATGAAGATAATGTTCAAAATTCTCCAATTTCGAAATCTCAAAACCTGCTAAATTGGAATATTCTACCAAATGGAAATATCATACCGAGTCAGTGGGCATTTAATGACAACTGCATGCCAAATGATGGGCAAATGGAGAATTTTAATAATTTATTACAGAACAATATGGATAATCAGAACTGTCCACTTATTTCCAATAATGATGAACAGTTATACGGCATGCCAGATTTTTTAAATTATATGTCGCCAGTGATAGATAACTTCTCATATAGTGATAGGGTACTTAATTACAATACACCAATTTGCCTAGCAAATACTAATGTGTTAAATTTAGGTGAGTTTGGCAGTCTACCAATTATAAACGGATTACCAGTTGCTAGTATAGTTGAGACTGTGACAGTACTGAATCCTAATTTAAATTACACTTAAAGTGTAACATTCATTCGAAGCTTTAAACCGAAGATGATCCATTTGTAGAGTTTTCAGAAGGCACTAAGAAAGAACTGTTAGAAAAAAGACTTGGCCAACCTTGCAATTGGTACGAGGTTTTGAATAAAGAAAGCAACCTGATGAAGCGACAAAAGGGTAATAAAGAATTGTTCACTTCTCGTCTCACTGGGTACGGTATCAAGTTAATAATCACTAAATATCGTCATAGTATTTTCATAGACAACTTGAGAACTGCACTCCGAGTTATTATAAACTCAGCTTATCATCGTTTTCAATCTCCTAGCTTTAGATATGTTGTTTTAGCCGACCAAATATTGCAAAATAGTTGAAGACTGGTCATTGGTTACAAAATTGCCTTTTGTATGTCATCTAAAGCAGTAGTTATTTAAAATCTTTGGCTTTCATGAAAAGTATTCTTTTTATGACAAGAAAATAAGGATTCGACAAATTCTGTAATGGCGGAGTCAAATGTAGTTACTAGTTACATTTAGAAATGATCTTTTAATTTTACGTTTTTAGTGATAAGCAATGCACAAACGCAGTTCAAAATACACAAAGAATTAGAAGGAATGAGGCCTTTTGCTAATCTTATTCAATTGTTATGTTTCGCATTTTATTATCTGTGTCAAATTATTATAATTTGTAAAATCGTTTATGGCTTTTATTTTCCTTTATCGATTATTTACAATGATATTTTTTTTCTTCATATTATTCTTCTGTTCTGCAAACTCTTGGTCCGCATTTTTTTTTTGCTTTCGCTATATTTTTATTGTCTTTGTGAAAAATCGTCTCTGTGAGCAACTATTGGGTGTTTTTTTTTTTAAATTAATTATTTACTATTTTAGAGTGAATTTTTAAATGATTTTATTGCCTTTATGGTGGTTACAATGATATTATAACTAAAGATACCTACATGGTGTTTCGACAAAACAAAAGGCGCGATAATGCAAACATACCCATTATGGTAATATTGTAAGGACATATTTAGATAAAATGTGGAAATAAAACAGCATATTCTCAATATTGGTCGTGAAAAAGAAATAGAAATAAGCCTGTATGTTGCTTAAATACGGGCGAATTGACGGGCAGCTGTTAACAAAGTAAAGAATAGTCAAAACAGATAGGAAATATATGCTCTATTGCATTTGTCATTTCTTTGCGTAATATTTTTTAGTTTCGTAATATTTGATATTTCAAAAATATTAATTAATTAGTAGTAATAGTATTGTGAATGATATAGGAAAGGTTTTATCTTTGGGGTGTAAGGGGTGTCGAATAACATCATAAGACTTGAGACACCCAAGCCAACCTCACCTGCACGTGGTGCACCCTGCTGAATAACGAACGAGGCAATGGCGAAAGCAGGGTGGTAGGGTTTTACAGCCTGACTGGGTCGCAACCACCATGTGTATGGCGAAAAAGCCCATAATAGTGATTCGCTTCTACGGGTCGCGTTTCGGGATCAGCCTCCGCATATCCAGCCTATTACAGGCCGGCATGATAGTGGCGACCGATGATGCATAGTGTGTCACTCGGTGGTCGCTATTGTTTTTGGATTGTACTGTGCTTATCATCAGGCACAGTGTAGTCATTTTGCCGTATTACAATAAAAAAAAATGAAATGTAAGAAATTGTGCTTGCATAGTTTGTGCAACATCTTATAACACAGGATGGTGTTTGCCATAGTTTGGAGCCACTTTATGAAACGAACAGTACACGTCATGCTTCTATTAACGCGTACACGATACTGAGACTACTGTAGCTAACTAGCCACGATTTATTAGGGCGCTTTTGGCGTATCTATATATAGTCGTAATATCATTGATTATTTGTTTTTGGATGTCTAAATATTGTGTGGATGTGTTTAAAGATTTTGCAAATTTAATTGACACTCCTTTATCAAAATCACTACACAAAATGTATCGATAGGCAAATATGTCATAGTTTTGTAATAAAAAAATGACATTGAAATATAATATACTAGAAGTGGTATCTCAAAAAATAAATAACAAGCGGAAAGTAAGTGAATATCGCTTCGTTTGCCTTAAATAATCAGAAGAAAGTTATTATCAACACGTTACACCTATTGATTTGAAATTTAATGGCCCTATAGGAGTCGACAAAAAATTGCGTTTTTGAACGTAAATATCGAACAAACAACAAAACACGCTGAACGACATTACTTTATATTAGTTGATTGAAAAAGGCGTTACTTTGCGGAAATCCATCATTGAATACTAAGGTGGATGCTACTTTGCACTTCCGCCTGGAATTGATTGACCACTACTACGTCTAACTACAACAGAAAGAAATCAACTATTAATAAACATATATTTTGTATATATTAATTATATTGAGATTGAGACCTCGCCCGCTCGTATCGGAAGAGTCAACATCGATCTGATGATGCTCCGTGACGGAGCGAAACACGTGTAATCGATTGTCGAGATTACGCCTCAATTTGCAACATATTTTAATTAATTTATTGATGAATATTATATTTATATTAATTATACAAGAGCGGGAGGTGTCGCTATATTGACAGGCGGCAGCCCCAACAGTGATAGATTTTTTTATAAATTTAGTATTTAAACATGCTACAAATATCATACTCATCGCGATGTCGTATCTAGAAATTTTATACAATAAACACAATGGATTATTTGAACAATGCATCATATTATGACTGATCTAGTCATAAACTCATTACGTGAAGATCTTACATCTCTTTTGTTAAAAAGGCAAAAGAATGAGACGAAAAATGGAATTCCTTTGATTGCGAAACACCTTTGTTATAGATATGGATTTTACGCTTCTAGACACGTTTAATGTGTCATGTATGAAAGACATGGATTATTTCGTGACTTTGCCTATTAATTTGCATCGATTTTTGAAGTGAAATCTTATTTAGGAGCTCATCTTCAAACACCGTTCAAGTAGGTTCATCCATCGAGCCGTGACATTGTGGATTATAATCTAAAAATGGCCATAAAGAATCATAATAAAACCGCCATAAAGGCAATAACATCACTAAAAATCCAATATAAATAGTTAATTTAAAATAAATAAAAAACTCCCAATAGTTGCTCACAGATACGATTTTTCACGCAGACAATAAATAAAAGTACAAAATAAAGTGAAAGGAAAAAAGGTGCGGACCAAGAATCTGCAAGACAAAATAATTAGTGAAAAAAAAACTTCAAACAACAAAATAAAAAAATTACCACTTACAATTTTCATTTTTCCATTTCAAAATTTTGCAAGTATGTTTGAGAATATTTAAGTTAAACTTTTCCAAAAAACAATGGAAAAAAGGTTTTGTTTTAAAAGAAAAATTGATTATAATAATGCACTATATTTTGTTGAAAATTAACATTGTACTATAGTTATTTTAAAGTTTGGACGCTTACACACAAAGTGCAAAGTGGATTTTATGTTCGAAATTTTTAATACAGTTAGTTTTTCAAAGTGTTTTTACAAAGTACGGAACTTTAAAAAAATCATATCTCGAAAGTTTCAAGTATCACATTGAAAAAAAAAAAATGTATTATTTTCGATCAGAAATCAAGAAAAAACATTTCGACGACAAAAAAAAAAAATCATTAATAATCTCCCGTGAAGTGACCCATATATATTGTTTTTAATTGACCTAGCAAGGTCTTAACAGCTTCGCCTGACTACTAAGGCAGGCGCTTAAGGCACTCAGCCGATTTTATTTGGGCAACTAGCTCAAGGTTGCACGCCACACCTCAGCTTGGGCTGTTGCCAGATACATGCAATTCACGACCTATCTGAGCTAACCTAAGCTAATCTACATATTCATACTTATATGAGTTATTGAAGCATATATGTGTACCAAGCATACATACCTCGACAACTATATATATGTATTTTGTGTCGGATATTTTTTATAAACTATTTCAGTTCGATAAGAGATCAAATGTATAATGGCTGCACAATCTCAATACAAAATATCAATATTAGATGTATGTCATGTTTACGTAGCATGTCATGACGCGACACAATAGATTTAGCTCCTGACAAAAAACGCCACTCCACAAGCCTAAACCAGGTTTCGTTTCGAAAAACCCATATACAGTATGGTTTCAAATTTGCTTATACTAACTTTTATGTTTTGGTACAAAAATACATCACACATTTTTATATAGATATATTTAATCCCCTTTGGGGGTATATTAAGTAAGCCTCTGATACATAAGTAGTTAAAGTTTATAAATATAAGTCACGTATACGGTGTAAATCGTGTTATTGTTTCATTTTTTTTAAACTTTCATATCATAGTATTATGTAGAGTTTGGAAAATGCATTTAAAGTTTCTATTTATTACTCTCCAAGTGTTTGTGTCAAGTGTAAGTTATTAGTTGTCGATCTATCTTTATAATATACTAGCAATTTCCTATGGTTTCGCACGCGTTTTGCATACAGAAGTTACTTTCGACAGCCATCCATACTTTTTGCACACATCATTTTTCACACAATCTTACCTCTTTGGTCTTCTTCTACTCTTATATCCATCGCCCATCATACTGAAAGCTTTTTTAGCTACATGGTCTTCATCTCTCCTCATGACATGCACGTACCATGCTAACCTCCTTAACTTCTCTGTCACTCATGCTATTTGAAACTTCCTCTGTCACACTCATTCGTTATTCATTATAGTTACATCACATCTATCTTTTTTTTGTAAGTGGTAGAGTCACGCTGAAGCTATTACTGGTTTCAGCATGAATGGGTTGTCTCAACCGAGGTACCACCCTCCCACAGAAAACCGACGTGAAGTGTTTTGCGTGCTTGCGTTGTTGCATTATGTTCGGTCAGTGAGAGCGCCGATGGGCCACCTCCCTCTCTCCCTATAATTATCAACACAAGCTGGCAATGTGTGTCTACTCTGGTATTGCTGATGTGTATGGACGATGGTGATCACTTAACATGAGGTGACCCACCTGTTTTCGTTTGCGTTTTATAATATTAAAAACAAATCTTAACAGTCGCATCTCTGCCACATATAATATTCTCTCATCCATCGCATTCGTAACCAGCACTCGATTCCATAAAACACAACTGGTTTTATTATGGTTTTATACCACACACATTTCGCTATTTCATCCATCCTGCGTTTATGTGACTCACATCCTTGTCTATACCACCGTCGTTTTGGACAAATGAACCGAGGTACCTAAAACTGGAGCAGGCTGGTAAGGGTATAACCATTTAAGATTACGTGGCAAAAACTGAATGGACCTCTGAAGTCCAAAAATAAATGTTCAGTTTTAATCTTACTAATTATTCCGATTAATCCTACTCAGTTATTAGGATTCTTGTTCTCCTCTGAAGGGTCTAACATTTTGACCCCTCGACCGCGAAGAGGCCTCTGACGAGGGGCTGTCGCCTGCCGGGGAGAAGACGCATTGCCAGTCGGCAGCTCCTGCTCCCCGGCCTATAGGTGATTGAAGGCACCATGGGGTTTTAGTCCGTGCAAGTCGCACATACCCTACCCTCAGCTGCACGACTAGGGTGGGTATCCGTAAAAAAAAGTTGTTGGGATTCATAACTACGTCTTCTGACGCTGTGTCTGAACACGCTATCAACTAAGCCAGATACTAACTTATAAATTAACTTAGATACTTTTTAGTATAGGATTATATGAAGAACCAAATGTCCTTTAAGAGTCTACTTTGAACCAACTAATCCGCACTTCGTACTATCATAGTCTATTACACTCGTTCTCTGTACTTGTTTATAATGTCATCTCTTTCACATCGTTCACTCTTTAGTAATAACATAAAATACCAAACACATTATTAGTTTAAAGTCATAATCAAAATCAAAAATTCTTTATTCAGTTTAGGCCCTAATAAGGCGCTTATGAACGTCAAAAACTACCACCGGTTCGGAAACAACCCAGCCATCGAGAAGAACCGGCAAGAAACTCGATCGGGTACTTTTTTTTACATACATTTAAATACATCATACAGCTTATAGTGGATGCACAGAGAGGAGTCAATTCCAGACATCACTATCGTTCATATACTGATACACTCTATATTATCCTTTTGACACTAACACCCGCTTGACATGACGCTTAAATTTGCAGTCCGGAAAATCGGTAACATGTTTTGGGACTTTATTGTAAAACTTAACACTGTTACCTAAGAAACTATTACTGGTTATACTGTATGAAATATGGGACTACCAGTTTATTACAGTTTCTAGTATTTACATTATGCCGGTCTTTTATTAAATTCAGTTTTTCAAAGTTTTTACGGACATACATTAAATTATCAAGAATGTATTGGGAGGGTAGAGTTAAGATATCGAATTCCTGGAATTTCGTTTTTAATGATTCGCGAGGTCCCATATTATATATTGCTCGAACTGCCCGTTTTTGTAATAAAAATATGGTGTCTACCTCAGCAGCCGTACCCCACAGCAGAATACCGTAAGACATTATGCTATGGAAGTACGCGAAGTAGACTAACCTAGCAGTGGCAATATCTGTAAGCTAGCGAATTTTCCGTATTGCGAAAGTGGCATCTTATGCTATTTACTAGCTGTGCCCGCGAATTCGTCCGCATTCACAAAACAGTGACTCATAGTATAATGTATTCTGTCTAATTGGGTACTATTTACTTTTCTCTCGTATTAAAATTGCTTACGTCATTAATTTACATTAACATTTGGCACAGTGAACCGATTTTAATGAAAAAATATTACATTTGTTTCGGTGAGATGGACACGTACTTTTAGTGATTAAGAGCATAGCATAGAACAAAAGGTTAAAATAAGGTTAAATTTACGTTTTTGGGCCCTAAACTGAATTCTCATTCTCAACAGACACCGAATCAGACATTACTAAGCTCATTAGCAGATTCCCCGCTACATCATGAGGTATGTTTTTGAATTTTATGTTACAATTTTTATCTTTAAATTACAGCTTGTAGCGGTCCCCGCTGATGGGAATGTAGTGGTGACAGGAAGTGATATAGACGTGGTAGGAGAGACAGCTGTGGATGCCGCTTTGCCCGTGAGTGGAAATGTGGCGTTCAATGGGCAAGTCCATGCGAGTGGCTCCGTAAAAATCGTCGGATCTAGTTGTATGTATATCATTATCCCATCTTTTTGGCGGGATTTTTGTCTGTCATGTAGTGGATTTTATATTTTAATCATAATTTTGTGTTATTTGACGATATATTTTGTAAATTTGACGGTGTTTTACGTAATATAGTTAGTTTATTGTGCATAAGTGCAGTGAATGGAAAATAATACCACGAAGCATGAGATTCTGGGATGCTACAAAAACCCCCTGGAAGGTTCTAACAAAGGAACCACCATATCATTAGAATATTAAAATAAGCACACGACGCTTGTAATATTGTTAACTACACAACAATGGTGGTAATTATCTGAAAAAATGGGTTCCAAAAGATAAAAAAATACATGTTTTCAACTTCCAGTCTCCCCTGTCAAATGTTATCACAGTATTCATACTTTTTATGTATAAATCATTATTAGAGTAAAACTTTCTTTCCATAGCGTCAATTTTTTTCATCGATCTATTGCATGTCGCATTACACTCGACAGTAGAGTAGGGGTAAAACGAAATTCCAAGTTTTAGGTGGTAGAGTCATGGTGAAGCTATAACTGCTTTCAGCATAAATGGGTCGGCTCGCCCGGTGTAAGAAGTAATAGTTGTTGCATTGTTGCATTTTGTTCGGTTGGTGACAGCACTGGAGACCTAACTCTCCTCTTCTCCCACCCTCCTCCAACCCTTCCCTCTCTTTCCGCTACCCCTAACACAGGCTGGCAACGCGCTTGCAACTCCTCTGGTGTTGTTAATGTTTATGGACGGAGGTGATCACTTAATATCAGGTGACCTACCTATTCGTTTGCTTCCTGTTACATAAAAAAGCCGCTCCGCAAAGAAGCCAAGGCTAGTATGGCAGCGCTTATTAATTCAAAATAATTTAAATAAATAATGTAGTCAGTTTTTAACTTACGTCCATCATCTGAATGATTGCATTTATTATGTGTTCCGTACTCTAATACGCTGATTGAAATTAAAATGTATAGTTGGATACCTTGTGTACTATTGATTTCTGATTATCATTCTCATGTTCCAGTTACTAAGTCAAGATTAAAAGCGCAATTTTAATACGCTAATTCAAATAACTCTCCGAAAACTTTTACTTAATTGCTTACGTTTCGAAAAAAGTTTCACTTGTATCCTGTATTCATAAAACCATAAAACCTTTTTACACAATCTATTCATACTTCTTTCGTTATAGTATATATATATATATAAATAATATATATATAAATAT